>VDFB02056867.1:0-127909 GCA_007258455.2 Sequoia sempervirens
TAATTATCCTCCCAATTTAGAGGTTTTGTTTTAATCATGTTTGAATCCCTGTAAGTGGATGGATACTTGATTGGAAGTTATCACTTCTCCATTGAGACATTTATTGCACTAACAATATCATTTTGTAATTGGCCTACCAATTGACCTCATATATTGTACAAATGTATGCAAGAAAAAACAACCAAAATTTCCCTTAATTGACCTTCCACACTTTTCGACGTAACCATTGCACACCAAGGTGTGATTGCTAGGTTTTTTTTTTGAATTCAATAATTTTTTATAGTTTTGATTTGTCTATGTGATTTGTTGAAGCATGTTTTTCTATAATATTTGATTTTAATGGTATTTAACAATACATTTTTGAGGTTTACTATATTAAGAGTTTTGTCCTAGAAAAATATTTGGAATTAATTTGATAATCTAAACAAGATGAAAGAC
Source organism: Sequoia sempervirens (assembly GCA_007258455.2). Classification (NCBI taxonomy): domain Eukaryota; kingdom Viridiplantae; phylum Streptophyta; class Pinopsida; order Cupressales; family Cupressaceae; genus Sequoia; species Sequoia sempervirens. The sequence continues at coordinate 439 of VDFB02056867.1, forward strand.
AAGTCAAACAACCATGCAAGACATCTAATTTGTTGGTATCTATTGTGTCTTCTAAACACAATGCCCTATTTTGGTTCAAAAAAATAGGGTCCAACTTATTTTTCATTTGTTTGTTTATATTTTGGTCCCTTTTGTGTTTGTCTTTTTCTTATGTTTTACTTAGTTATTTGGGGTTATTTTCCTTGATTAGACTTTTAGAGTTAATTTTTTGGCACAAAATAGTGGAAACTTTGAAACTATAACATGCCTTTTTATAGATTGGACTTAACAAGTATGATACATTATATTTTTTACTTTCAAAGTTGATCATATCGATAGAGGATGTGATGGTATCCAAACCTACCCTTTGGCTCTACATTAATGGTAAAATTCCCATGCATTTTCTCTTTTTTAATATCACTTATCCCTATTTTTTCTTTCCTTTTGAATTTATTCTTTCTCTTCATACTTGGTTCCCCTACCCCTCTACAATCTCTTTGCCATAGTTTGGCTATCAATTTCTTGTGAGGAGTGTTATTTTCCATCTTAGTGGTTTCATCCAATTCTCTTACTAGGTAGAGTTTATAAAACCAACCCTTGTTGGGGCTTTAGTTAGTTCTCCATGTGATTAGGTTTGGATGTTTTCTCCCTTTAGATGAATATTTCTTGGTTAATTTTTCTTATTTCTTCATTTTTTAATGTTTTTCCTCATCATTTTCATGTGCCCTAGTCAATTTTTTTATTTTTCCCTTTGATATATCCACTTGTCAAAGTTGTAAGAAAATTTACAGTGCAAAAAATAGAGAGAAATAATAAGAACAATATTAACACAGTATTTACGTGGAAAAACTAGTAAAATTATACAAGGAAAAAACCATGGGTAAAGATCTTTCATATTTTATTTCTCAAGAAATTCACAATTACAACAATCTTTTGAAAAGTTATAGAAAACGTGACTTCAACAGAGTATAACAAATCTAAGTTTTAGAGTCCTTGTCGACCACAAATTTCCAAAAATAGAAAGTGTGACTCATACAATTGCATGTCAAACATTTCTCAAAATGACCAAAAATAGAGTGTCTGAAATGGCCAAAAATAGAGAGTCCAAAATGACCAATTTTTTTGGCATGGTTGCCTTCAAAAAATTATTTTGATGTGTAGGGGGCTATGACAGCCTCCTAGGATCCCCTATCACTTCAACCTTCAGTTGAATAGTAGGCCTAACAATAAAATTGACTTCATATTCCAACAATCTCCCACTTGAAGTCAAATTTCTCTCTTGCGAATAAATCCTCATACTAAAAGACCAATGCTAATGTTGCCAATCATCAAGTAACATACAAGGCTAGAGAAGTTTTACACTAGATGTACTTCTCTCTACTAATAGGCTTCATCAAAATATTTTTTGGGTTTACATTAGTGTGTATCTTGGCCAAAAATATTTTTCCTCCTTCACCAACTCACATACAAAGTGATATTGAATATCACTATTCTTTGTTCTAGCATGATATGTTGAGTTTTGTTCTAAGTGTAAAGCACTTTGGTTGTCACAATGTAACACCATTTTTTCTTGCTTTACTTGCAATTCATCCAAAATTCTATGAAGCCAGATTGCCTCTTTGCTAGCCTATGTCACTGCCATATATTCAACTTCAGTAGTAGACAATGCCACCACTGTTTGTAACTTTGATACCCAGCTAATGACACCTCCAACTAAGGAGAAAATGTAACTTGTAGTGGACTTTATCTTATCTCTATCTCCACAAAAATTTGCATCCACATACCCATTAACTTGAAGACTACTCCCACTATAATTGATAGCAACATCAGAAGTTCCTCCCAAATACCTGAGAATCCACTTCATAGTCATCCAAAGCTTAAGACCTAGATTTTCCATGTAATGAATGACTACTCCCACAACTTGTGCAATGTTTGCTCTAGTGAACACCATGACAAACATAAGACTACCAACTACTAATGAGTACGATACATGAGACATTTGTGTCTTCTCTACTTCTATGTTAGGGAACTGTTCTAAATACAATTTAATATGAATAGTAAATAGAGTACTAACCGGTTGTGCATTCTACATATTGAAGCTTTGCAAAACCTTCTCCACATAATTTTTTTGTAACAACCATATTTTCCTATTATGCTTGTCTTTGTGTATCCTCATACCAAGAATTTTATTTTCTCTACCTAAGTTCTTCATCTCGAACTCCATAGCAACCTAATCTTTCAAATGGATGATTTTATTCATGTTGGGATTTGTTACCAACATATCATCAACATATAGAAGAAAAATAATAAAACTATCATCATCATACCAACAAAAGTAGGCACAATGATTGACCTCACATCTACTAAAACCCAAAATCATCATGAAGGAATCAAACCGCTTGTACCAACACCTTGGTGCCTATTTTAAACCATACATCAATTTTATTAGCCTACAAACAAGATTCTCTTTGTTTCCTTCCTTAAAACCTTATGGTTGTTGCATATAAATATCCTTTGAGAGATCACCATGTAAGAAGGTTGTTTTTATATGTAACTATACTAATTCCAAATAAAAACTAGCAATAAGAGCTAAAACAACTCTAATAGTACTTAACCATACAACAGGTGAAAAAATTTCATCAAAATCAATACCAAAATTTTGTGTATACCTATGAGCCACCAACTAAGATTTATACCTTTCCAAATTATCATTTATGTTCCTTTTTAATTTGAAGACCCACTTGTTTCCAATAGATTTTTTCCCCTTAGGCAATGGTACAAGCTGCCATGTCTTGTTCTTATGAAGAGATTGCATCTCTTCCATGACAACTCTCCACTTGCTTGCACATTCAGATTCATAAGCTTCCTAGTATGAACTAGGTTCACCAACATCAGTTAGTAATGCATAAGTAGACTTAAAATTAGGAGAGTATCTTTCAAGTGCTTTGGATACTCTAGTGGACCTCCTTACAAGGGGTAATATATCACCCTGTGGCATATTTTTTTACTATTCACCTTGCTATTTTTTCATCTGGTACCTATAGATTATCATTATAACTTTCCACCTCAAATGGAATAAATTTTGTACTTTGTTGTTCTTTACCTCTTTGCATTGAATTTTTTTTAAATAAACATCTCGGCTAACTATAATCTTGTGGGAAACATTATCCAACAACCTATACCCCTTTGTACCTTCTACATAGCCAAGAAAAATACACTTTGTGTACTTCATGTCCAACTTATTCCTATTCTCTTTAGAAATATAGCATAAGCATAGAACCAAATACACAAAGAAAATAATAATCAACTGGTTTACCTGTCCATACTTCTTTAGGGATTTTATTATAAAGGTTTATAGTGGGTGATCTATTTATTAAGGACAGGTTGTAGAAATAACCTTTGCCCAAATTTTTTGCTCTAAATCAGTAGTACTCAACATACATCTGGCTCGCTTCATAATTGTATGATTCGTGCATTCAACAACACCATTTTGTTGTGGTGTCCTAACAACCATCAATTTCCTTGTAATACACAACTCTCTGCAAAAGTGGTTAAACTCTCCTAAAAAAATTCTCCTTCGTTATATGTTCTCAGACATTTTATAGTATTACCCTTTTGATTCTCTACTAGAGCTTTAAACTTCTTAAAATAAAAGAACACTTCAAACTTCTTCTTGAGAAGATAAATCCACATCTGATGAGAATAATCATCTATAAATAAAACAAAATATGAAAAACCCCCAATAGATGTAACAAGAGCTTCCCAAATATCTGAATGAATTAATTCTAACACATATTTACTTTTGGTAGTACTTCTAGAAAAGCTCATTCTATTATGTTTTCCAAACAAAAAATGTTCACAAAAATTTAAATCTTTACATTTGGCACTTGGAATAATTTTTCTATCTAGTAGTACCTTAAGACCACATTCACTCATATGTCCTAACCATAGATGCCAAGTTGATACTAAGTCTATTTCTACATCAAATGCAACTATAGCCCCTCCACTAATAGTTTCCCCAACTAGCCTGTAGAGATTTCAAACCTTTTCTCCCTTTAGCACAACCAAAACACCCTTTGTTACCTTGAGAAAACTATTTTCACCACTAAATTGGTTACCTTGTTTAGTAAAAACTCCAAGAGACAACATATTTTTCTTTAATCCTAGTACATGTTTGACATGTTAAAAATTTCTTACCATTCCATCAAACATCTTGATTCTTATATCACTTTCACCAATAGCTTCACAAGGGTTGCCATTTCCCATGTAAACCATACCTCCATCACATGATTGATAAGAAGAAAACCAGTCTTTGTGTGGATTCATGTGAAAGGAGGCACCATAATCAAGAATCCTAACATGAAGTAAAGAACCTCTCAAGTTAGCAGTTAATACCTCTTCGTATTCCAATTGTGTTTGAAATTTTGTTACATTGGCCTTAAATGCCTATGAAGTAGAATTTTATTTTCTTTCTTTTGGTAGTCTTTAATCCTTTTTGACATGTCCATTTTTGACACAATTCCAACATTTTATTCTTTTCTACCCCTTGGATTTGGACCTGGTTTGACCATGCTTAGTATTTCCTCTTTCCTGAGTTCCACCCCTTGCAATTAGGGCTTCATTACGAGAAGATCTATGAGACGTCTACCACATAGAATCTTCAAAAATTACAATGGCCACAACATATTCAAAGACCAATTTCCCACTCAGAGCTAAGTTACTAAGAGCCATAACCAGTTGATCCAAAGTTTCAAGAAATTAACATAATAAAATTATTGCATTATCCTCTTCTTCAATTTTCACCCCCACTGAAGCCAACTTGCTTGCCAGTGTGTTGAAATCAATGAGATGATCTATGACAGATGAATTGTCACACATTCTCAAATTATACAATTTCCTTTGTAATAGAATTTATTTTCCAATGACTATCTCACAAAACTTTTTGAGCTTAGCCCACAAGTCATGTGTAGTTTTCACCTCTACAATATTGAATAATGCTAAATTTGCTATATATAACTAGATTTTTTCTCTAGCCATGCTATCATTTTCATTCCAATCTATATCACTCATGGCTGTAGATTTTGATGCTACCCCTTTAAGAGCTAGGGCACATCCATCCTTCACTAATAAGACTTAAATCTTCAACTTTCGTAGAGAAAAATTAGAACCATCAAACTTTTGTACCTCAAATTTGACTGTAACCGTGCTTCCTATCATTGTTTACTTCTTAAAAATCATAACTTCTACACAAACAACCTTGCTTTGATACCAATTGTAAGAAATTTTATAATGAAAAAATAAAGAAAAATAATAATAACAATATTACCACAGTATTTACATAGAAAAAATGGTAAAATTATACCAAGAAAAAACCATGAGCAAAGATCTTTCATATTTTATTTCTCATTAAATTCGCAATTACAACAATCTTCTGAAAAGTTACAAAAAACATGACTTCAACAGAGTATAAGAAATTTGAGTTGTAGAGTCCTTGTTGAAAACAACTTTCCAAAAAAAAGAAAGTGACTCATACAATTGCATGTTGAACATTTGGTAGAATGGCCAAAAATAGATAGTCCAAAACTTTCCTTAGAGGAGGAGGGGGGTTGCCATTTTTCTTCCACTATAGCATTCTAAGTTGGCATGATCAAATTATGTTTAGTTGATCAAAATTGAGAGAGGTTAATATGGAAGGATTCCATATTAACTTGTACATGTAGAGAAAAAATTCTTTAAAAAATTCTTAGGTGCCACTATCTTGGAGAATCATTTTGTCATAGTTCGATAGTTTTTTCTTTGAGGGCTCTTAAGAGACTACATTGAAATAATGCACTTTGAAATGATTAGGTGACTGGGATAATGAATACAACCCTTCCCTAGTGTTTAATTTCCCACCAGGATTTGTTGGCATATTTTTTTTTGGTCTAGGACATACAAAACAAAAATATGCTTCTTGCCTAATTTGCATTGCTCTTTATTGATAGTTTTCACAACTATGCATTCTAAGTTGGCATGCTTAAACAGTGTTGAGTTGGCCAAAATTGAGAGAGGTTAATGTGGAGGGATTTCAAATTGAATTGCAGGTGTAGAAAAAATATTCTTAGGTGCCACAACTCTAAGAAGAAATTTTTTATAGTTTGACATTATTTTTCTCTTAGGGCTCTTAAGAGACTATGTCAAAATAGGGCACTCTGAAATGATTAGGTGACTTGGAGAGAAAAAAAAATCCCTTCCCTAGAATTTACTTGTCCACCTAAATATTTTGGCCTAATTAGTTTTGGTCTAGGACACATGAAACCAAAAATATGATTCTTGCCAAATTTGCACTGCTCTCCACTAACAGTTTTTGCAAGTATGCATTCTAAGTTGGCATGGTCAAATAGTGCTAAGTTGAAAAAAATTGAGAGAGGCTAATGTGGAGGTATACCATATTGATTTGTAGGTGTATACAAAACATGCTTACGTTACATGAGCTTCGAGAATCACTTTGTCATAGTTCAACATTTTTTTTCTCTTAGCACTCTTAAGAGACTACAATGGAATAGTGCACTCCAAAATATTTGGGAGACTTGGAAAAAAAATATAGCCCTTCCTTAGTGTTTACCTACCCACCTAGATGTGTTGGAACAACCCATTTGTCAAACCTACCAACAAATTTGCAATTTTACAATTTACCAACTATTTTTTGAACAATCATTTTCCCATGGGCAACCTAGGGTTGTCCTATTTTTCTCATTTTTGTGAACATGATGACAGCCCATAGCTAGATCTTTATGTGTACTAGCCTAGGCAACCAAAATATTTTATTTTTTAGCATGTATTCATGGTATTTAATGATCTTGTGGGTTCTTATGACTATACAAACATGAAAATGGATTGCTATGTAGATAATGTTAGTCTAAACTCATGAAATTAATAATGACAATCCTAATCAACATGACTATATTATTGATCTAATTATCATTCTTAGTTTTCAACAAGGATATGACCTCTCCATGCTTAAAAATATAGTGTACCCTAACTCTCTAGACACTCGTCCTTCCTCACCTCAATTCCTTTGGTCACACATCAAAACCAATTTACCCACCAAAGCCATCAACTTTGATTCCTTTGGTCACACATAAAAACCAAAACACCCATCAAAACCATCAACCTCGATTCCTTTAGTCATAGATAAAAACTAATACACCCAAAAATCACTCTCATTAATACTTCCAACCTCCTTCACTACTACTTATCTCATCTCTTGACCAAGGGTGGAAAGACATGAAAGATTTCATGAATGGATTGAGTAATTATGTCAATATCACATATTTTGTTTGGGACTTCCTTCTTTAGGATCTTGAAATAATTCAAATAGAAGGGCACAAGGGACCCTAGGTAACATGCACAACTTATATACTGATAGAGAAACTTATATACAACTTTATCATTAATTTGAATCCAAATTGGTATTCCATGTCACTTATTTTGATGCACTAATCAAAAGGAAAATTCAAATTGAAAAATCCATCATTACTAAAGGAAAAATTAAACTTTATTTAAAGGACAAAAACCAAAATTAAATTATAGAGACTAAGTATGTTAACAAATCAAGAAATCAAAGGATAAAGGATGATACAACTATAAAGACATAGGATAATGGGATCAAATTTGGTGAACTTTTCTAAAGAAACCAAATTTAATAGTAATATAGATGTCAACATAAATGGATAAGGACCTCTATACACAAGCTATAGAGGAGGACAAGTAATTTTTACTTAAGTAAAATTTTAGCCAATAAAATGTATCTTAAAAATGGTTATAATTTTTGTAAATGAAATATGGTAATTTAGAGAAAAAAATTTGAATGCTTTTAATTTTATTTTGAGTCAACTTGTTTCTTTAGATGTTAACTTGAAGGAAGATGGTAAATGTATCATTTTTTTTAGTTTTTACCTAACTATGTAAACAATTTGATTTTTTCTGTTAGAGGTGGTGGTGCAAAGATCAAGATGGATTACCAATTGTAAATGTTTGAAGATAATTTATGAGTGAAAATGATATATAATTTATAAACTATTAAAGTGCATGATTTCAAGAAATCAATCTATAACATGTTATTGATCAGAGCTCAACCATTATAAAATGATTATACATTCAAATTTTAAGTTTCAAAGTAGGAAAACATGCACATAAGGAACAAATTATATCAAATATTGATTTTTAATATAAAAAAGTGTAGAGTAATTATGTATGCACATATACAAATTTTGCATATATGCCAACTTAAAACATTATTTATAAAATATGAAATATTCCATCTCAAATAGCTATGACATCTCAAGAAAATCCTAAAATTGTGGCAGATCATCAAAATGTAGCATCTTCATGCCACCTAATGGATGGAAAGTTGGTTGCACAGTAATAGTGTGAACCATAAATTAGATTAATTAGATCAATGGTATATAACTTAGACTACTAAAAAGAAACGTATCTACTATTTTTTATAACTTTCAAAGTAATATCTAATTGCTATACTAAACTATAATTTCTCAAAAATACTAATTAAAGTCAAATTCAAATCTTGATTATCTCAAGCCTTCATTTTTTGCTAATAAATATTCTATAAATTATGGTCCCTTAGGATGATTAGGAGTCCTACCATATCGAAATGGTAGAGAATCCACATAGGTGGATGGTTGAATACTTTATAATAGGAAAAATAAAATTGACAAAATTAATATATAATTTTTGAAAAACATAAAATAAATATATATCTACTTATATATAAAAACTTATACATCTACTAGATATATAAGAAAATCCATATACTTGAACCGATGATGATTCTTCAATTGTTTGAGAAGAACTCATCATGGATGTAGTAATTGCAACTTCTTGTATAAAACATGATAATAATGTAAGACTATAAATGTGTGTACATATAATCGTAATATATTTGAATTTTACATCTAAATCACTACAAGAAGTTCTATAAGTTATAACTAAACTATTAATTCAATTAAAATTTAGTTCAATTACCTTGACTCTTTTCTATTAGTCTAAGATTCTTTTTGTGAATGAGAGTCCCTTAGGATGAACAGGTGTTTTAGTATATGATATTGGAAAAGGTCTTAAACATCATTTACATTTGGATTAGACTACAAAAGTATAATAATTTAAATATATAAATAAATATGTATTTAATTAATCATAATTTAAATGATATACATACAATAAAAAAAGTTAAACATGTACAAAGAATTATACCATTTCTAGGCCAAATTCAATGGTCAAAAGGTACCATGATGGACTTCTCTAAGTTCATCCTCAATCATAAACTATTCAATCCCACTTAAATATACATTACTAATACTATTTGTTATATTAATTTTAAATGAAGTGCAATATGAAATAAATTTAAGTTTTACCTGTACATAAGATTACTCTTGCTACTCATCTCTAGTTATCAATTGCTCTTCTTTCACTCTTGCCTCACATTTCTCTGCATATGTAGTACACTCTACTGGATCATCTCCTCTAGGGGTCATATCATGGACCTCATACTCAGTTGTGTTTAAGGGAGGCTTAGTAGTCTCTCTGATAGGACCTAAACATATATGATTGCACACAGTGCAATGATTAGGCACATAAATTTGTGTAGATGATGAGGCTCCTCCAACATCAAGTGATCCACTAGGAGTATCAATTCCAAGTGGCTAGGAAAATTGGGAAGATTGTGTAATCAAATGGCGAATCAAATAGTTTAAGGACATAGGGATCTGCATTATTGCATTTACAATAATGTATGGGTGGGATATTGGAGGCGTGGGAGAAATAAGATGATGGGGAATATATGGAACTTGGAGTTGTCACATTATCTTGGGGCATTCCTCTACCTACTCCTTGAAATTGTCTAAATTCAACATAATTCACATGTTTTTCTAAAACAAACTTTGCATATAATTTACAGAGAAAATAAAGAGGGACATCAAGATTGTTGTTGGGTGGTTTATCAAATGCTATCTAACAACAAATAGTGTATGGACATAGGGCTCTACATTATTTCATTTACAATAATGTATGGGTGGGATATTAGAGGCATGGGAGCAATAAGATGATGGGGAATATATGGACCTTAGAGTTGTCGCATTACCTCAGGTCTATCTTGGGGCATTCCTCTACCTACTCCTTGAAATTTTCTAAAGTCAACATAATTCACATGTTTTTCTAAAACAAACTGTACATATAATTTACGAAGAAAATAAAGAGGGACATCAAGATTGTTGTTGGGTGGTTTATCAAACACCATCCGAAAATAATCCCAAAAGTTTCTTGTTATACCCTCATGTCTACACCATTTGATTAAAAATGTGGGATTATGTACACTAATATGTTGTTTATTTTTGGGATTCACAAAATATTGGGCTAATTGGGCATTGGATAATTGTAATTATTTGACTTGGTCATAGGAAAAACCATCAACATATTGTAACATCTTCAATTCTAAACACTCTTGAAATGAATTATTTTTCTTTGCAAGGCCTTTCAAAGGACTAATTTTTTCCTCTAAGTTTGGTGTCATTGAACATAATTGAGGTTGCAGATGGTATCTTTCAACAATATTCTTCAATTCAATGATATTTATATCAATTAAATCTTAAATTAAAGGAGGGTTTGGTGGAGATTTTTCATTCTTAAATCCTTCAACCATTTTTAACCCTATTTATAATTAAAAAATTAAAAGTAACATAATTTTTAACTAATTATTAGTACTTGTGGTAGGCAATACTATTGCAATGAGTTCAACTCATTTTGCTAATTAGTTATTAATAAGTTGCTTTTGAACCAATTAAAAACTAAAATTTTATGCTCTTCAAATATAATTTAATCTTTTTAAAGTGAACATGTTAAATATTTAACTTTAAAAATTATAAAAATTATTTCTCTTGGACATAATTGGCTAAGAAGTTTGGGGTGTTATGGGTGAACTTGTAGGGAAAAACAAGGTAAACTATTTTTTTACATTTTTTTTTAAGAATGATTTTCCACTTTTAGCTTTATGAAGTCATTTCATGAAATATTACTAAAATAAATAAATGTTACTTTCACTGATATAATATTCTCATAATTTAATAGGATACATATAATATAATTTTTTTTTAACGTTAATATATATATATATACATAAAATTAAATAAAGTAATTTTTCTAGATACATACATAGAGTTTCTATATTTATGTATTTAATCTTTATTTATTTTTATTAGCAAAAATTTCACAAAAAATAATTAACTATTTTATAGAGATTTGGATTCACACTATTAAAATAATAAAATAAAACTTAAATTAAAGCACATCCATAAATTAGCATATTAAGATAATTTTCCTAAGGATTTGATTTTGTTGGGATTAAGGTGTCTTAACCTTAGAGTCCTAATATTGATTTAATTTGATTGTATTAAATTGTATTATTCAATTGTCTATGGTGTCATGCCACAAATTGGGACCCACCAGCTAGGTGGCATCCCTGTTGGAGGTGACTAGATGACACATAATCATCCCAAGTGGACATAGGTATCCCACTTTGGAATATTTGACATATGATAGATTCTATGGCGTGCCATAATGCATCTTCATGCATGGGTGAAAGTTGGCGCCCAAGTTGGGTTATGACAAAATGTAAGAGAATCGGTTATTTTTAGTCGGTTATGATAGATTCTCTTACATATTCCATGGAATATTTTTTGGAAGATTTATGACATATTCTATGACAATTGTAAGGCATCTATCATAAGCTATTTTTAGTATATCTAGGTGCCCAAGTTTGAGGAAGGAATATTTGCATGTTTGACCATTGTAAGGGGTGTAAGGGAATATGTTACATGTGTCCAAATGCATGTCTATGGTGTGGGATATTGTTCCATGTGGATTTGGATGCCCCTCTCCCTCTAGATGCTTCTTGAATCTTGTATCACTCTATCTATTGAGTGTCTTACATTGTAGAATGCATATTTTTGTTTGCAAGTAAAGAAGTGTTGTCGGGTTAACTCCATAATAGGTGTTTCTTTCGAAGAACTTGTGTAGAAGCTTTGTACTTGGAATATATTGTAACTCCTATTTGTAGTAATATAGAAGTGTTGTGATTTTGGAGGGTGGAGTTTTTACTCGAAAGGGTTTTCCCCATGTGTATTTGGTGTATGTTAGTTTATGTGTACATGTTGTTCTATTATATTCTTCTTTATGTCTTTCTCTTATTGTAACTGGATAAGGTGTTAAAAGAAATTTTTGTAACTCTCCCCTACTCAGACTAGTGTAGGAAGTTGTTTCTGCTCACCCAGTTTCCTTTTAGTTTGTATTAAAGTCGGGCCAGCCTTGGTTCCTTTGTTGGGTTAGAAGAGTTTTTTTAGTTGATCTATGTTTCAATGGGAGTTTTGCAGAAATGTGTGTTTCATTACCTTGTTACAAGAAAGAGATGATAGGTACATCTAGAAGGATTGAGATGGAGAAATTTAATGATGGTAATTTTGAACTTTAGAAGCTCAAAATGGAAGACATGCTCATAGACTGTGATCTATGGGCTGCTATTTCTAGAACCAAACCATTAGGCATGAACCAAGAACATTGGGATCTCATGGATAGGAAATCCAAAGGTCTTATTAGACTCTATTTGGTTTATTCTATCCTCCTAAATTTCCATGAAGAGAAAAATTCTACTTTTATTTGGAAAAATCTTGGTGATGTCTATTGGGCTAAATCCCTAGTAAACAAGCTTTTCTTGAGAAAGAAGATGTATTCTCTAAAAATGGAAGATGGAGGGTTCGTAGCAAATCATCTAAATTCATTTAACATGTTGGTTCCATAATTGGGTTCCGTTGGAGACAAGATTGATGAAATAGACCATTCCATGCTCCTTTTGTGTTTGTTGCCAAACTCTTAGGATCATCTAGTAATGGCTATTGGGAGCACTACTTCCACCTTCAAGATGGATGAGGTTATTTCCTCATTATTATCTGAAGATATGTGAAGGAAGTCTTCTGAGACAACCAAGGAGGCCCTTGTAGTTCATGGCAAACCAAAGGAGAGAGGAAAAATGAAAGACAATAAATTTAGTTCCCTCTAGTTCTCGTTAGCCTTAGACATACCTTGATAGTGGTGCTCCTTTGTGCCCTCATTTGTTCTTGGTTTATTTATTTATTTATTTAGTTATTTTTCTCTTCTAGCTTTCCTTGTTGATTTGTTCTCTTTCCTTCTCCTGAGTTTCTTTTTCTTTATTATCATTGAGTTCTCTTCTTTTGTATTTTTATGCTTATTTATTAATATTTATATATTTATTGTTAATTGTATTCTTTTTAAATATAGTTTTAATGTTTTCTAATTTTCTCCCGTTCATTGTTATTACTCTTTTATATCCTAATTTTCTATTCATATATATAGATTAAATGTATACTAATTTTCTCCCTTTCATTTTTTATATCTTTTATATGTTCTTATTATTTTTATTTTTATTTATTTTCCCCTACCTTTCTCTCCTTTTTCGCGAGTCATTCTCTCGTTCCTTTGTTCTTTTGGTCATGCGTTTTCTTCTCTTGCGTTTGTCTTCCCTTTTTACGGTTGACAATTGTTTTGCTTGTTCTTTCGCTTTCTCTTTTTCGCGTATGTACTCTTTGGTTTTCTCTTTTGTTTTTATTTATATTTATATATCATGAGATCATTGGACCTATATGGTTTTTGGACCTATTAATCTCAATATATATTTTGGTTTTTGGTCCTATTATTTTACTTATATTCATATATATTATATATTATATATATATATATTTTGCTAGATAAAATTAATATATATAAATATAAGTAAAATAACTATAAATATATCTATATATAACTATATATTGTTAATATATAGTTATATATATATATATATATATATATATATATATATATATATATATATATATATATATATATATATCTATATAGTTAAATATATATATAACAATATATAGTTAACTATATAGTTATATATATAATTAACTATATAGGTATATTTAACTATATAGTTATACATTTAATTAACTATATAGTTATATATATAATTAACTATATAGTTATATTTAACTATATAGTTATACATTTAATTAACTATATAGTTAAATATATATATATATAACAATTTATAGTTAATTATTTATTCATTTGTTCTTTTACCTGTTGGCCTTCTCTCTTTTTTGTTTGATCTTTGATTGTATCCTCATCTTCTTTGTTTCCTTCTTTGTATTTTGATGTTTCCTGGTTCTTTGCATTTCATTCTTAATTTTTGATTTGTCCTCGCTCTTGGTTTCTCTTTCGTTCTTCCCTCATTTTAATTTTAAAATTTTTAATTTTTAATTTTTTAATTTTTATTTTTTTTTCTCTTTAACTTGTTCTCCCTCATCTTTAGCCTTGTCCTTGGTCCTCGTGCATCCTCACCTTCCCTCCCTCTCTTCTTTTTATCTTAGTTAAGTCTACATTCATCCTTTCATTTGTCATGCTCTCTTCATCCTGATGATGGATCATGTAGTGTGATCCGAAACGTTGATGGTCAAAAAAATTTTACACAATCAAATCCAGAAAAACTATACAGATGAATAAGATGGATTGTGGAAACTTATTATCATTAATAGACAATAAATTTGTCAAAGTCTCTGAGGAGATCTAAGTCTCCTAGTAAAAATTCAAAGGAAAAGTGTTGGAACTGTGGTGAATTTTGTCGCATTTGTAAAGATTGTAAGAAGGATAAGAAGGAGAAAAAAAAGTTTTTCTTTGACTATAAAACCCCGTCCCGCAACCTAGAGGACGATGCAACACTGCGGAAGCACAACTATTTTTTTTTCTTAAAAAGTATAACAAGATGAGTAAAGTATCCTACTCTAACCACATACATCCTCTAGGCTACGCAACGCATCTACATGTGAACACGATTACTTATAAAATTAAAACCAACCATAGAATAAGAATATTAAACTCAAGATACAACTTACAACAAAGCAATAAACCATTGCAAGATAAATCTAACACATAGAAATGTATTGAACATATTTCCATAGACACAACACCACATAACATCCAATACACTATTAAAATCCAATAATGAGTAGATCATAAATATTATTACAATTACATCACAAAGGTTCACCTCTATAGAAATGAGGTACTACAATTATACATAATGATCCACAGTTACAATGAAGAAAGAGAAGAACAACTCCCAAGAACCACACAAGCTCCTCAAACAAGAAGATCATGCCATCACAAATAAGAAGAGAAACTCAACAGAGAAGAAGCACGCCACCCAGCCATATGGTACCCGTACGCCCAACCCTCATGCTAGGAGATAGTAAAAGGTAAACAAGGAAATCCTACTACCTCTAGACACAGGCCATATACAAAAATACTCACAATATAGATAGACAAGAACAATGGTCACATTGCTTCCAGAATCACAGAATCAAGTACTAACAAAATACAAATAAACTGACTATTGTCATAGGAGTGTCATCACAAATGTTGCATTGGTTGTCCAAAGGAGATCTTCCTAGGCCTCGGCCCCCCTCTAGGGTTATCCTGGTAACCTATCACAATTCTGGCCCCACATGCACACTAGTGCAGAATTGGTTATCTTTCGAGAAGACAAGATAATGATCTAGCCATTCCAGGCCTTCCCAACTCATCTCAAGTCTCATACAAGCCCTTGAGCTAATAAGCGAGGCTAATTATCTTGTTAAATGTGTTAAGCTAATAGATTATTTAATTCCCACTTGATTATACTGACTTCCACACGAGTTGTCCTAGGACCACTTTGTGTCCCATCCCTCGCTGAAAGCCACTCCCCTATCGACAACACATAACTCAAACTACATGCCAAGGGTAGACAATGCACTAAAAACTGACAACAATAACCAATACACCTCAAAAGGTAACACATATCTACTAATGTCCACTACTGAAACCCAATATGTGCACTACCCAAGAAATCTCAAAGGGTGAACTAAAGTTACAACAACCCCTTTTCACAAATTACAACTCTTGAAGACTTAGATTCTCATAATAACAATTACTTCCCTCCCAGTACACAATTACAAAAACACGTGCTTTTATAAATACAACTTCTAGCAATTAAAGAAATGCTATCATTCAGATTTCCTAAATCCATTACAATCAATTTCACATATTTAAAATGCACCATTAAATATAATTCCAACTTACAATTTCAACAGTGAATAAAACTAATTGTTCATCTTCCAATTTTCACAAGTGCTCATAAAATTAACTCAATTTTCCTCAACAAAATAAATCAATCATATTTATTTAGCTAACCATGTTTACAAATATCTATTGTAAAATTCAAACATTAAATAAATATATTTAATATTTATATATATATAATAAAATGTAATTATATATATACATATAAATATATTATTTATATTATCAAAAACAATTATAAGTTTAAAGAACCCCATTTATTTAATACTATAAATTCATTTCCTCACAAAATTATTTTTATTGATCATATATGGCAGAATATAAAAAAAAAACATAAATATATATATATACTATATAATATATATATTATAAATATAATAGATATATTTTAATTCCCAAATTGCAAAGTACAAAATTCACAAAGGGCACGATTTTAATACCCGCGGACTGTAACCACCGCATATTACATAGCCTTCCCCTTACAGAGGAGGCACGACCATGCCAGGGGCAATGCCGACTACCTCACAGCACCGACCCTCCCTTTAAGGGGAGTAGGAGCTGGGATAGCTAGTGCTTCCCCTTCAATATATATACAAAACCTTCATTCAAATGAAATTTCGCGAATTCTGCCCTACGACAATTTACAATGCCTTTCAAAATTAAAATTTTCTTTCAAGAAAATCACTGTGTTTAAAAGGAAATATCATATTTATATATATAATATATATGTATATGTACATATATATATATTATATATATATATATAAATTAACATAAGCATTGGCTCTAATTGGGCAATTAAATTACACAGAAGAAGTTTTCTACAGGAAAGCTCAAAAATTTCATTTTGCCAGATAATTAAAAGAAATAGGGAAACCAAACAGAATAATGATTTTCTACAGAGATCTATAATTCATTTTGTATCAATCTATTTCGAATTGAACAAATTACACAAAGGATTTTTAATTGTTTTCTACATAGGTTCAACTTTCACGACAATATTTTAAAAGAAAGAAAGCAAGAGCTTCTATAGTATAGAAAATATTTTCCTAAACATTTCCAAATTGCATTATAGTAATAAAAACCACTTTTCAATTCAAAATTCACAAAAACAATAAAGGAACCTGTTCCAGAAGAACTGTTGCCTCAAGAAAAGTTGTCGAACTTCTCTGTAGCTTCAGTTTTCCAATGTAGCCAAAGCTTCCTCCAGTGAAATTGCCTCTTTCCAGAAAACACAACAATACCACAGCCAAGAATTCTACAACAAGATTCTAAAACAAAAACCTTTGAAAGATCCACAATTTTCTCAACAAATTTTTCAACAAAAAAACTCTTCCCGTGAAACAATTTTCTTCCCTCTTTTCCCAATCTTTTTTTCTGAGAATCAATTTACAACAATAAGATAACCAAGTTCTAACTCACAATTATCCCAATCAAAATATATTTTCCCTCAACAACCAAAGATATTTTCCAACCACATGCATTTAAATAAAAATAAAACAATTAATATATTTCCACAAATTTAAATAAAAAATAAAACAATTTACTAATTGCAACCAATTTAAATACTCTTATTTATTTAATTACCATTTATTTTAATAATAAAAATTACTGAACAACATAACTAAATTAAATTTATTTATTTATTTATTCTAAATCCTTCACAACAATAATTCAATTAAATAAATATTTAAATCAAATACACATTTAATCTACCAAATTAAACTTGCACAATAATAAAATACCCAGAACAACAATGATAAGGCTAAGACCAAAACTCAAACTAATGACACATTGTACCTAGGGTAAAGGTATGACTAGGTAACCCGTTACTATCTCTCAATATTACTGTTGAGTAGTGGACACACTCAGACCTGTGAAACTAGGTGAAGTCATTGTCTTGTACCTACAAACCTACAACACAAGCAAGAGTCGTATATGTATATAAATAGTAGTTCATACACACCGTGAAGAGAGAATCGTAGAAATCATAGGGCACTCGCAAGTGAGTGATGCAATACCGTTCTCTTCACCAATACAATGTCACATCAACTGACGAGATAATATATCAATTAAACCACAATAAGCATATATATCAATGTCATCACAACTAAGCATCTATGCAAACATAAAGCATATTAAACATAATCACCATGCATATAATGTGTCATCACATCAATATAGTCTATCATTGCTCCATTGTCAGCGATAGAATAACAATAACGTAAAATAAAGTCTAACAAAGTATCTAAGCTATCAATAAAACATAACAAATTAGAGGGGTGTCACATCCTCCCCCCCTAGGATCAGGCTTACTCCTGGAAGCCTGCGAACAAGTAAGGGTAGAGCTCCCTCATCCTGGTAGCATCCTCCCATGTAGCAGAAGTGTCATCTCTAGGATCCCACTGGACCCTCACCTGCTCAATATCTCGACCCCTAAGGGCAAGTCTCCTGTGCTGGGTAACGGCCATAGGCTCCAAAGCTAGCTGCTCATCCTCTACCTGTAAAGCAATCCAATCAAGGATATGAGAAATGTCTAGATGATAAGGTCTAAGTACAAAAAAATGGAACACATCATGGATGCACGAGAGACTGGGTAGTAAAGCAAGGTGGTAAGCAAATGGCCCAATCTTCTCTAGAATCTCAAAAGGCCCGACAAAATGAGGTGTGAGCTTAGAACCCTTTCCATAACGGATCAGACTCTTCCTCGGTCACACTCGCAAGAAATCTTGGTCACCTACAACAAACTGGAAATCCACATGGTGTGCATCTACGTACTTCTTTTGTCTATCCTATGCAGCTACTAAATGCTCTCTGATCCGTAGCACCTGCTGCTCCATATCCTATAACATATCTGAACCCAATAGAATCCTATTGTCCAACCTGTCCCAACTCAATGGAGTCTGACATGACCATCCATACAAAGCCTGAAAAGGTGCCATGCCAATAGAACTCTGAAACCCATTGTTATAAGAAAACTCTACAAGATAGAGATAATCTTCCCATCATGTCTGCTGATCCATGACATACATGTGAAGCATATCTTCGAGGATCTAATTGACCCTCTCAGTATTTCCATTCGTCTCTGGGTGATACACTAAACTGAAGTTCAAATGTGTCCCCATAGCATGCTGTAATGTTGTCCAAAGGGCCGAAGTAAACACGGGATCCCTATTAGAAATAATCTGATGCAAAATACCATGCAACCTCACAATGTCCTCCATGAACACTCTAGCAACTGATGAAGCATTATAGAAGGAACAGATAGGTGAGAAGTGTGCCACCTTCATCAACCTATCTACCGTCACCATAATCACATCATGTCATCGCGAAGAGTTGGGTAAACCAACAATGAAATCCAATGAAATGATGCCCCATTTCCACTCAGGAACCAAATGAGGATGTAGAAGACCAACCAAATCTTGGTGTTCAGCCTTAACTCGCTGACACTCCAAACATCATGATACATAATCGGCTATATCCCATTTCATACCTACCCAAAAATAAAGAGGTTGTAGATCGGCATACATCTTCACTCCAAGGTGAACTGAGTAAGGTGCCTGGTGTGCCTCTATCAAAATCAAGGTATGAAGCCCTTCTGAAGATGGAACAAATATACATCCCATGTATCTCAATAACCCATCTGTCTCCAAAGAATATCCTGAGTACCTGCCATCCAAAGTCCTGCCTGACTCAATCTTAGACCTTACCTTTTGGTACTAGCTATTTGTAGGAAGTGCAGTAAGAATCTGACTCCTCAAATCCATAGTAAGAGTCATCTCAAATAGTTTGTGCCTCCGTTGACTAAGAGCATCGGCCACTACATTCTCCTTCCCCTGGATGTACTTCACCTCAAAATCATACTCACAGAGAAACTCCATCCATCGCCTTTGCCTAGCATTAAGGTTAGGCTATGTAAAGATATACTGTAGACTCTGATGATCACTGTGTAACTCAAAACGGTGGCCCAATAGAAAATGTCTCCATCAAGTCAAGGCATGTACTACTGCAGCTAACTCAAGATCATGCGTAGGGTATTTTAACTCATGATCTTTGAGCTTGCATGACTCGTACGCAATTACTCGTCCATCCTACATCAATACCGCTCCTAGCCCCTCTAAAGAATCATTGACACATATAACAAAGTCTCCTATAGGATCGGGTACTGCAAGGATCAATGCGCTAGTCAACCTCTCCTTCAATGTATGAAATGCAGCCTTGCTCTACTCTGACCTATCGAACTTCTTCCCTTTCCTCTAAAGAGAAGTAATAGGGTGACCTACCCTAGAAAAATCTTGAACAAACCACCTATAGTAACCTACTAGCCCCATAAAGCTACGTATCTCAGCCACATTCATGGGTGCAGGCCAATCCATGATTGCCTGGATCTTTGTAGGATCCACTGCAATTCCCTCTCTTGATATAACATGACCAAGGTACTTGACCTCAGTTTTGAAGAACTCACACTTAGACAAGTTGGCATACAACTTATTATTCCTTAGACACTGCAATACCTACCTCAAGTGTTCTTCATGCTCCTCAATAGTCCTAGAATAAATTAAAATGTCATCAAGGAATACCACTACAAACCTATCTAGGTATGTACGAAAAACTCCATGCATTAGGCTCATGAATACCGATGGCGCATTCATCAACCCAAACGGTATCACTGTGAAATCATAATGGCCGTATCATGTGCAAAACGTTGTCTTATGAATATCAGCCTCTACAATCCGCAACTGATGGTATCCTGACTTAAGGTAAATCTTAGAAAAAAATGTCACTCCTTTGACTTGATCAAACAACTCATCAATCCTGGGTAGAGGGTATCGATTCTTGATGGTGACCTTATTTAACTGTCAGTAATCTGTGCAAAGATGAAGAAATCCATCCTTATTCTTCACAAAGATCATCGGTGCTCCTCGAGGTGATACACTAGGGCAAATGAACCCCTTCTCCAACAACTCCTCAAGCTGTAGGCGGAGCTCCTTAAGCTCCTGAGTCATCATGCGGTAAGGTGCTCGTGAAATGGGTTCAAAACCAGGTAAAAGATCCACCTTGAAGTCTATGTCATGTTGAGGTAGCATCCCTGGAATATCCTCTAGAGAAACATTGGCATACTACTGTAGTATGGGGTGGCTATCTACGGACAACTTCTCCTCTCTATCCCCCATCTCCAAATCATCTATTGTAATAGAAAATAACTAGCACCCTTGTCGAACACACCTTCTCAACTGCATAGCTGAGATAATTCTCAAAGATATAGGCCTCTAGACCCCTACTAACTCTACCTCACTGCCTGATGCATCAATGCATAGTATCGACTTGCATTGACAATCAATCACGACCCTATGAGCATCGAGCCAATCCATCCCTAGCACTATGTCATAAGAACCTAATGGTATAACACAAAGATCTGTAGTGGTGTGAAAAGAACCAATCTCCAGTCTACAATTCGGTACAAAGGAATGTATTGCAACCCTAGCACCAGATGCTAACTCAACTTGCCACTTATCCTCTTTCCTCACTGCTCCTAGTCTATCACATGCCACAACAGATGATGAAATAAATGAGTCGGAGGCTCCTGAATCAAACAATATGGTAACTCGATTCCCTTGCAACATACCTATAGTCTCCACCACTATACTTTGGTGGTCAGCCTGGTGGTTATCAACCACAGCAAATACATGGTATCCTCTGCCTGCATCCCCTACAGTCGGCTTTGACGCCACTAGCCTCTGTGTATATCCTGATGTGCCCTTATTGGAACATTTCTGAGCTATGTGACCCTGTTGGCCACAAGTGAAACACCTGGTACATCTACCATAGCCCCTACCACCAGAAGGTGCACTGGACTACTAAACACTACCCCTAAAGGTAGACTGAGAACTCTGCGCTGGCTATGCATTACTGAAATGTTTAACACGCCTCCAATTCTGATTACCCCTTGTCTAATATCTGTCATTCTATCTAAGTAGAAAATCCTTTCATTTTCCTTAAGAGTTCTGGTACTGTCCACTTTTTTCTAGTGTCTATTGTGCCCTGGGTGGTCCAGCTCCCTATGGCTATCCACTGCGTACACCAGTACCTGTTGCTGAATTACCGCCCACCTGTACTCCAACATGACTACCTAAGGCCATCGCCAAATTCTCCTCAATAAGTCTGGCCTTATCTACTGCTGCCTCCATGGTCTTGGGTTCGAAAACCCACACACCTCCACTGATTCAGGCATTTAAGCCCCTAAGAAAGTGTTGCACCAACATGCCCTTGTCGTCACCTATTCCTACATACTATTTGAGCTCGTAAAAATGATGCTCATACAGATCCATTGACATAGTCATTTGCCGTAGAGTATGGAACTCATCCCCACAACACTGTCACCAATGATTTGAGAGGAATCTGGAACAGAACCTCTCAAGAAACATCTCCCAAGATACGGTACTGATATCAATATGGAGCTTTTGCTCCTCCAATCTCCACCATGTGGAGGAAAATCCTCTCAGGTGTATAATCACACATCTAGCTCTAGTATTGCTACCATATGGGTGCATAGCAAAGCATTTGTTTAGGTCAATCAGCCAGGTCTTTCCCTCTAAACCGCTGCCTGATCCATCAAATATGAGGGGGTGAGCCCTAAGTAAACCCCTCATATGTGCAGCTACAACTGCATCTAACTAAGCCGGTACATCCCTCTCTCTAACAACAATCTCATCTACCTCCTACCTTGGCCCAAGACAGGCAAGAGTCTCCTCCAACAATTGACGCAACTGAGTGCCTTCAACCCTTGGTGGATCCGGATTCTGAATACCGCCTCCCAAAATGTTTTGAGAAGCCTATTGCTCCTCATGGTTAGAATCATGAGAAACATGCAGAGGTGAGTTCTGCTGACTACCCCCATGTCTACTTCCATGACCACGACCACAGCCTCGACCTCTCCTAGGTGGCATGATCCTGCACAAACACACCAAGGTGTAAGACAAGATATGCAACTTAAATCCTACACAAAAAAAAAACTTAATGGTTCCAACATTAACCCAGAGTACCCAGTGTTTAAACCTAGGCTCTAATACCAAGTGTAAAACCTCATCTCGCAACCTAGAGGATGATGCAACATTGCAGAAGCACAACTAATTTTTTTTCTTAAAAAGTATAACAAGATGAGTAAAGTATCCTACTCTAACCACATACATCCTCTAGGCTATGCAACACATCTACATGTGAACACCATTACTTATAAAATTAAAACCAACCATAGCATAAGAATATTAAACTCAAAATACAACTTACAACAAAGCAATAAACCATTGCAAGATAAATTAACACATAGAAATGTATTGAACATATTTCCATAGATACAACACCACATAACATCCAATACACCATTAAATCTAATAATGAGTAGATCATAAATATTATTACAATTACATCATAAAGGTTCACCTCGATACAAATGAGGTACTACAATTATAAATAATGATCCACAATTACAATGAAGAAAGAGAAGAACAACTCCCAAGAACCACACGAGCTCCTCGAACAAGAAGATCCCGCCATCACAAATAGGAAGAGAAACTCAACAAAGAAGAAGCACGCCACCTAGCCATATGGTACCCGTAGGACCAACCCCCATGCTAGGAGATAGTAAAAGGTAACCAAGGAAATCCTACTACCTTTAGACATAGGCCATATACAAAAATATTCATAGTAGAGATAGACAAGAACAATGGTCATGTTGCTTCCAGAATCATAGAATCAAGTACTAACACAATACAAATAAACTGACTGTTGGCATAGGAGGAGTGTCATCATGAAGGTTGCATTGGTTGTCCAAAGGAGATCTTCCTAGGTCCTGACCCCCCTCTAGGGTTACCCTTGTAATCTCTCACGATTCTAGCCCCACATGCACACCAGTGCAGAATCGGCTATCTTTCGAGAAGACAAGAAAATGATCTAGCCATTCCAAGCCTTCCCGACTCATCTCAAGTCTCATACAAGCCCTTGAGCCAATGAAGCAAGGCTAATTATCTTGTTAAATGTGTTAAGCTAATATATTATTTAATTCCCACTTGATTATATTGACTTCCACACGAGTTGTCTTGGGACTACTTTGTGTCCCGACCCTTGCTGAAAGCCACTCCCCTATCGACAACACATAACTCAAACTACATGCCAAGGGTAGACAATGCACTAAAAACTAACAACAATAACCAATACACCTCAAAAGGTAACATATCTTTACAGATGTCCACTAATAAAACCCAATATGTGCACTACCCAAGAAATCTCAAAGGGTGAACTAAAGTTACAACAACCCCTTTTCACAAATTACAACTCTGGAAGACTTAGATTCTCGTAATAACAATTACTTCCCTCCCAGTACACAATTACAGAAACACATGCTTTTATAAATACAACTTCTAGCAATTAAAGAAATGTTATTATTCGGATTTCCTAAATCCATTACAATCAATTTCGCATATTTAAAATGCATCATTAAATATAATTTCAACTTACAATTTCAATAGCGAATAAAACTAATTGTTCATATTCTAGTTTTCACAAGTGCTCATAAAATTAACTCAATTTTCCTCAACAAAATAAATAAATCATATTTATTTAGCTAACCATGTTTACAAATATCTATTGTAAAATTCAAACATTAAATAAATATATTTAATATTTATATATATATAATAAAATGTAATTATATATATACATATAAATATATTATTTAATTATTAAAAACAATTATAAGTTTAAAGAACCCCATTTATTTAATACTATAAATTAATTTCCTCACAAAATTATTTTTATTGATAATATATGGCAGAATATAAAAAGAAAAAACTTAAATATATATATATATATTACATATAATATATATTATAAATATAATAGATATATTTTAATTCCCAAATTGCAAAGTACGAAATTCACAGAGGGCGCAATTTTAATACCCGCAGACTGTAACCACCACATATTACACAGCCTTCCCCTTACAGGGGAGGTGCGGCCATGGCAGGGGCAGCGCCGACCCTCCCTTTAAGGGGAGTCGGCGCTGGGATAGCCAATGCTTCCCCTTCAATATATATACAAAACCTTCATTCAAATGAAATTTCGCGAATTCCGCCTTACGGCGATTTACAATGCCTTTCAAAATTAAAATTTTCTTTCAAGAAAATCACTGTGTTTAAAAGGAAATATCATATTTATATATAATATATATATATATATATATATATGTACATATATATTCCAATATATATGTATATATATATAATTATATATAAATTAACATAAGCATTGGCTCTAATTGCGCAATTAAATTACACAAAAGAAGTTTTCTACAGGAAAGCTCATAAATTTCATTTTCCCAGATAATTAAAAGAAATAGGGAAACCAAATAGAATAATGTCTTTCTACACATATCTATAATTCCTTTTGTATCAATCTATTTCGAATTGAACAAATTACACATAGGATTTTTAATTGTTTTCTACAGAGGTTCAACTTTCACGACAATCTTTTAAAAGAAAGAAAACAAGAGATTCTACAGTATAGAAAATCTTTTCCTAAACATTTCCAAATTGCATTACAGTAATAAAAACCACTTTTCAATTCAAAATTCACAAAAAAAATAAAGGAACCTGTTCCAGAAGAACTGTTGCCTCAAGAAAAGTTGTCGAGCTTCTCTATAGCTTCAGTTTTCCAATGTAGCCAAAGCTTCTTCTAGTGAAATTGCCTCTTTCCAGAAAACACAACAATACCACAACCAAGAATTCTACAACAAGATTCTAAAACAAAAACCTCTAAGAGATCCACAATTTCCTCAGCAAATTTTTCAAAAAAAAAACTCTTCCTGTGAAACAATTTTCTTCCCTCTTTTCCCAATATTTTTTCCGAGAATCAATTTACAACAATAAGATAACCAATTTCTAACTCACAGTTATCCCAATCAAAATATATTTTCCTCAACAACCAAAGATATTTTCCAACCACATCCATTTAAATAAAAATAAAACAATTAATATATTTCCACAAATTTAAATAAAAAATAAAACAATTTACTAATTGCAACCAATTTAAATACTCTTATTTATTTAATTACCATTTATTTTAATAATAAAAATTACTCAACAATATAACTTAATTAAATTTATTTATTTATTTATTCTAAATCCTTCACAACAATAATTCAATTAAATAAATATTTAAATCAAATACACATTTAATCTACCAAATTAAACTTGCACAATAATAAAATACCCAGAACAACAATGATAAGGCTAAGACCAAAACTCAAACTAACGACACACTGTACTAGGGTAAAGGTATGACTAGGTAGCCCATTACTATCTCCCAATATTACTGTTAAGTAGTGGACATGCTTAGACCTGTGAAACCAAGTGAAGCCGTTGTCCTATACCTGCAAACCTACAACACAAGCAAGAGTCATACATGTATACAGATAGTAATTCATACACACCATGAAGAGAGAATCACGGAAATCATAGGGAACTCACAAGCGAGTGATGCAATACCATTCTCTTCATTAATACAATGTCACATCAACTGATGAGATAATATATCAATTAAACTACAATAAGCATATATATAAATGTCATCACAACTAAGCATCTATGCAAACATAAAGCATATTAAACATAATCACCATGCGTATAATGTGTCATCACATCAATATAGTCTATCATGGCTCCACTATCAGTGATAGAATAAAAATAACATAAAATAAAGTCTAACAAAGTATCTGAGCTATCAAGAAAGCATAACAAATCGAAGGGGTGTCACATTGATTTTGAATCTAAGAAATCATCTCAAGATGATGGAGATGCATTTATTGCAGCCTTACCATCCCATGCATCAGATGATGTGTGGTTGATAGATTCAGGTGCATCCTTTCACATGACTTCTCATAGAGATTGGTTCTGAAAGTATGAGGAGTTTGATGGTGGAGAGGTGTACCTGATTGATGACTCCCACTTGAATATTGTTGGTTGTGGAAGAGTCAAAATCAGATTTCATGATGGAAGAGTGAAGGGGATTGATGGTGTCTTGCATATCTCAAGTTTGGCACAAAGTATGCTTTATGTAAGTAAACTGAATGATGTGGGAGTGAAAGTTTTTTTCTCTAGTGGAGGATGCAAGATAATAAGAGGATCTATGGTGTTAGCTAAGGGAGTTTGTATTGGCACTCTATTTCAACTTGATGCATGTATTGTATAGTGTAATAGTTCTTCTAATGTACCAAAGAAGAGACCTTTGGATTCTTCATCCTCACCATCAAGTTGTGTAGAGAAGAAGCATATTGTAGCTACATCTGATGGTCATGCATTTTGGGTACCTAAGGGTGCTCATTCCATGGAAATAAAGATTGTTATAGAGAAGAAAATTTTATGACACCAACGACTTGGTCACATTGGTGAGAAGGGTTTTATAACCTTGAAAAATAAGTGCCTTGTTGAAGGCCTTGATGATTGTAATCTCAAGTTTGACTTTTGCAAACATTGTGTATATGGAAAACAACACTGTGTTTCTTTTTACTCCAGTACTCACAAGTCTTTTGGAGTTTTGTACTATGTTCATTCAGATGTTTTTGGTCTTGTGAATGTTCCTTCATTATCAAAATCTATATATTTTGTTTCTTCATAGATGATTACAGTAGAAGGAAATTCATTTATTTTCTCAAAAGTAAAGTTGAAGTCTTTAGTTGGTTTAAGGATTTTAAGGACTTAGTGGAAAACTAGACTAGTAGAAATATTAAGTGTTTGAGGATTGATAATGATGGTGAGTTTTGTTCCATAGAGTTTGAAAATTTCTGTAAAGAGCATAGTATTGAGAGACATAAAACTACTCCCTATACTCCACAACAAAATGGAGTTGCAAAGAGGATGAATAGAACGTTAATGGAGACAACTAGGAGTATGTTGAGTGGTGCTAGCCTTGAACCAAAGCTTTGGGTTGAAGTGGTAGCCACTGCATGTTATTTGATCAACAAATCTCCTATATCAGTGCTTGTTGGTGAAATACCCATGGAGGAGTGGTCTGGTAAAAAACCTTTGATGAGAAATCTAAGAGTATTTGGTTGTGAAGCTTATGCTCATGTTCTGATTGAGAAGAGGTCTAAGTTGGAGAACAAGGTTGTTAAGTGTATCTCTATCAGCTATGGTGTCGGTGTGAAAGTGTACAAACTATGGGATCTAGAAGCTCAGAAGGTTCTCTATAGTAGAAGTGTGATCTTCAAAGAGATGAAACCTTCTACTATTGAGCTACAAATAGAAAAAGAGGAAAAACAAAATAAGTAGGTAGTTTAGATTCCACCTACTCCAAAGAAGGAAGAACTATGTACTCCTATTGGACCTGATGATGAGGAGAGCTCAAGTAGCTCTGAAAGTTCTAAAAAAGAAGGAGATCTTCAACCTCAACATTTGAGGAGGTCTACATGAGTTAGGTGGAAATCAGAAAGGTTTAGTTACTCATTATTGGATTCTAGTTACATTTTTGTCTCTATTGCTAACATTGATGAGCCTAGGACTGTTAAAGAGGCAATGGGTATGAGTGATTCAAATTCCTGGAAGAAATCCATGGATGAAGAGATGGCTTCACTAAAGAAAAATAAGACTTGGGATCTGGTACCTTTTCCTACTAGATGTAAACCTATTGGTTGTAAATTTGTTTTCAAGAAAAAAGTTTGGTCCTAATGGCAGTGTTGAGAAGTATAAGGCACGGTTGGTCGCTAAGGGGTTTTCTCAGGTGGAGGGAATTGATTATGGAGAGATATTCTCTCATATAGAGAAGCTGACGTCTATTTGGCTTCTATTGTCACTTACGACAACATATGGCTTAGAAGTGGAATAGATGGATGTGAAGACAACATTCCTTCATGGTGATTTGGAGGAAGAGATTTATATGTCATATCCTGAGCATTTCATTGAAAAAGATAAAGAAAATTCGGTTTACAAACTGAAGAAGTCTCTTTATGGTTTGAAACAGTCTCCTAGAATGTGGTATCAAAATTTTAATACCTATTTGTTGTCTTTAGGATTTCAGAGATCTAAATCTGACCATTGTGTATACTTTAAAACTAATAATGGTCACATTCTCATTATTGTCCTATACGTATTTGATATGTTGTTTCTTATGAATAGTAAAAGTATGATTTCAGATTTGAAGCTTTAATTGTCAATACAATTTGAGATGAAAGACCTAGGTGCAACTAAGTAAATTATGGGAATGGAAATCATGAGAGATGGAGCTAATAAAAAGCTTTGGTTAAGCTAGAGAAAGTATGTGAACTTGGTGTTGGAGAGATTCAACATGGTAGATTACAAATAGTTACTTGTTCTTGTGATGTAGGGGACAAAGCTTTCTATGAATGAGTGTCCAAAATATCCTACCGAGATGGAGGACATGACCAAAGTACCATATGTGAGTGTAGTTAGTAGTTTGATGTATGCAATGGTATAAACAAGACCAAACATTTCCCAAGCAGTGGGAGTCCTTAGCTATTTTATGGCTAATCCTGGATGGGTGCATTGGGGTACGATTAAGATAGTGTTTAGATATTTATGGGGCACTTTAAATTATGCCTTGTGCTTTCATGGTTATCCTACTAGACCTCATAATTCTGTGAGCATTCATGGATATGTAGATTCAGATTGGGTAGCTAACATTGACAATAGAAGATCCACTAGTGGTTGTGTTTATGATGTTTGGTGGTGCTATCAATTGGATGAGTAAGCAATAGGCTGTAGTAATGTTATCCATGATAGAGGAAGAGTATATGGAAGCCACTCATTCTTGTAAGGAAGCTATTTGGCTTAGGAGATTGTGTTCTAATATTGGTTTAGATGCATGATAGATTATTGTTTGTTGTGATAGTTAAAGTGCAATTTTCCTAGAAAAGAATCCTACATTTCATGCAGAAAAAAGCACATCGATGTACAATATCATTTTTTTCATGATATGGTAGAGGATTAAAAGGTGAATTTGGAAAATATTGACACCTTGGTAAATGTTGTAGATGCACTAACAAAACTAGTGAGCACAAAGAAGTTCAGATGGTGTTTTGATTCCATGGATCTTGGGGCCATGAGCAAATGATTCTGTATGACTCTCGGTAGGTCTTCAATAAGTAGGAGATTGTTGGGATTAAGGTGTCAACCTTATATTCATAATATTGATTTAATTGAATTTTATTAATTTATATCATTTAATTGTCTATGGTGTCATGTCACAAATTGGGACCCGCCGACTAGGTGGCATCCCCGTTGGAGGTGAATGGATGACACATAATTATCCCATGTGGACATAGGAATCCCAATTTGGAATCTTTGACCTATGATAGTTTCTATGACACATCATAGGAATCTTCATGCATGGGTGAAAGTTGGCACCCAAGTTGGGTTATGACAGGATGTAAGAGAATCGACTATTTTTAGTCAGTTATGATAGATTCTCTTACAGATTCCATGGAAAATTTTATGGAAATTTTATGACATATTCTATGATAGTTGTAAGGCATATTTCATATGCTATTTTGACTATATCTAGGCACCCAAGATTGAGGAAGGAATATTTGCATGTTTGACCATTGTAAGGGGTGTAAGGGAATATGTTACATCTGTCCAAATGCATGTCTATGATGTGGGATATTGTGCCATGTGGATTTGGATGCCCCTCTCCTTCTAGATACTTCTTGAAGCTTGTACCACTCTATATATTTAGTGCCTTGCATTGTAGAATGAATATTTTTGTTTGTAGATAATGAAGTGTTGCCGGGTTAACTCCAAAATAGGTGTTTGATTCAAAGCACTTGTGTAGAAGCTTTATATTTGGGTTGTATTGTAACTCCTATTTGAAGTAATATAGAAGTATTGTGCTTTTGGAGGGTGGGGTTTTTTACTTGAAAGGGTTTTCCCCATGTATAGCTGGTGTATGTTAGTAAATGTGTACTTGTTATTCTATTCTATTCTTCTCTATGTGTTTCTCTTATTGTAATTGGATAAGGTGCTAATTTTTTGTGTTGTAACTCTCCCCTACTTAGATTAGTGTATGAAGTTTTTTCTTCTTACCCGACTTCCTTTCATATTTTACATAATTAAATAAAATTTAAAATAAACCTTAAACTATTTGACATTGCCACTTTTTTATTTTCCAAATTTTATTAACTTCAAAACACAAATAAATACAAATAATAATTAAACTAAAATAACTATAATTATTATAATTATTAATTAAATTATAATTCTAATCATATTATTATTAATTATTATAATCTTAAAAGCATTATAATTAGGATTATGATTATAATTAAGAATATGGTAAAATTATGGTTAGAACTATTCAAAAATTAAAATAAATAAATTTAAAATAACATATTACTAATAAAAATCACAATAATATGATTAATAGATATAATGCTCAAAAATTTTATTCATCTAATATCTTTATTCCAAATCTTATTCCTAATATGAATTCAAATATCTTTTGGTAATGTCACTCTATAATTCTTTATTGTTAGAGTTACAATTACGACCATAGTTATGGATAGTGTTACAACCATCGTTAGGGTTAGAGATAGGTCTAGGATTAGAATAATGGTTTAAAATTTATTGTTAGGTTTAAGGTTAGGGATAGAAATAGAGTTAGAGTGTGAGTTAGGGTTAGGGTTAGGTCATGCAAAGAACTAATTAACAATACTAAAACAATATAATTAACAAAAATCATTAGTACTTGTCATCACAATACTATTGCAATAAGTTCTTCAACTAATTTTGTTAATTAGTTATTAATAAGCTGTTATGAACCAGTAAAAATTAAAAAGTTATGCACTTCAAATATAATTTAGTTTTTTAAGTTAACAAGTAAAATATTTAAAATTAATTTCTCTTGAACATGATTGGCTAAGAAGTTTGAGGTCTTGTGGGAAATTTTTTAGGGAAAACAAGATAAACTATTATTTTTACATATTAAGAATGATTTTTCACTTTTTATTTTATAAAGTCATTTCATTAAATCTTTCTAAAATAAATAAATTTTACTATATATATATATGTATATATATATAAGTATATATATATTATAGATATAAAAATAAACAAACAACTTGTAATAAATAATCATTTTAATATATAACAATTGTATATTAATAATAAGAAAAGAAACATTGTCAACATGTAATATCTATTTTTTAATTATTTTAAAAATATATTATATTTATTTTATTTGTACAATTTATTTTTAAAATTAGCAAGTCAAAAATAATAGGAAATAGTTGCGAAAATGAGCAGGGGCTCTGCAAATCCCCGCAACACTGTGAATAATGGTGTGGGTGCAGGTGTTGCAGAGCAGGTGTTGTGCGATGGGGAGAGGACCAGGACTTCGGCCAAATGTAAGAAATTGGTGGTGGATGCAAGGAAGAAACCTGGTGGCGTGAAAACGGGAGATGGGAAGCGTCAGTATGCCCTCAGGACTTTCGCTCTCTCTTAGCAAAATGTGAGCCTGTCGACCTCCATTCTAGCCTTTGATCTGCTGGGTGCTGGGAGGGGTTTGGAACAAAATGTGGAGAAGGCTTCCCTCGGCCTGGCTTCTGCAACTCTAACAAAATGCAAAAATGGATTGAATCCTTATCATGAATGCAATGATTTCTGTTTGGCTCAGATTCGGCTAGATAACCATAGTTCTTTTCCTCCCTCTTCATTGCCAATTCCTGTAGCCTCTCCTATTAAGGACCCTCCTATCAAGGAGCTTGGGTAGTGTGATGGGGGCTTTCCTTTCTTGTTGGGAGATGCAGTTGTTTCTTTCTCTAATGAACCTGCCAATCTCCTCATCTCCAATGAATGCATCAATGAAATCCCTGCTGATATTGGCGGTCATTCCTTGGTTCTTAGGTTCATGTGCAGGCATCCATCTCTTGATTCAGTTTTGGATTTGGCTAATTGCACTTGGAATAATCTCTCCCCTCCCACAGTTGATCCTTTGGATTTTGGATTTTTCCTGTTTTCTTTCAAATTGATTGAGGATTAGAATTTTGTGGTTCAAAATGGTCCATGGTTTTTTGAGAACTCAGGCATTATTCTTTCCCCATGGACCCCTTTTTTTGACCCTACCACTGCGAGGATCATAGTCATCCCTATGTGGATTAGGCTCTACAACTTGCATTTGGTTTTACATTCTTTTGATCTCATTTAAAATCTAATCAATCAAGTGGGAGAGTTCATTAAATTGGATATGGTAGAGACTGCCCCATCACGAAGGTTTGTCAAGGTTTGCGTTATGGTGGAAATCTCCATTCCTCTTCCTCATTCAGTGTAAATTCGTTCATCAATGGGCACATGGATGCAGTTCCTGAACTTTAATGGGTTACCTTTTAGGTGTTTTCGTTGCAACAATTTGGGGAATAAAGTTGAGGCCTGCACTATTAAGCGTTTATCTGGCACATGATCTATTAGTCTCAAAAAATGGGTTAAAAAATATGGTACCCTTGATGCCGATTTTATCTGGTGGAATCATGGGAAATTCTTTTCCTCTAACTCTGCCCTTGGGTCTGATTCTGTGCTTTCTGATGTGCCCACTTCCCATCCTCATGCTGCCCTGGTCATCAATAATGTTGATCTTGTCATCAACACAGTAGAGGTTCCACTACCTGTCTCTAAGGAGGATGGCTCAGACTCAGAAGGCACTTACCCCTTTATGGATGATCTGGTAGAGAATTTTGATAGATTCGAACCTGATTTTGCCTTGTCTCCCTCACGAAATCTTGGGTTAGCTCAAAGGGACTACAAAAAAATAAAACGAGATTGCAGGATAGTATAAAAGAAAGGGAATAAATTAGATGTTGAAAATATTTGTATTGAAGGAATGGATGTCGTGGATGAGGGGTCTCAATGGACTATGGAGGCTCTTCTCTCTCAGCATAGGAAAAGAGCCTAGCTTATCTTGGGCTTGGGTTATTTCCCATTTGCTCTATATTAGTCTCTCTTTTGTCTCCTGTAGGGATATGTGTCCTTAGCTCTGCCCTTAGCTTTTCTTTGGTTCTTCTTATTCTCTAGTTTCTCTTTGGATCTCCTTCTTTTCCTGAAGAGTTTCTTGGTTCTTTGTGGCTCTTATTTCCTCTTCTTTGGCCTGATTGGCGTTTTGTACCTACTTTTTTATGATTTAATAAAAATCTTCACAACCTTGGCTGTGTCTTATGGATCAAAAAAATATAAAATAATAGTAATAATATAATTTAACAATATAACCATATGGTCTTAAAGCTTGTATCCTTTCACATATCTAAATATTAGTAAAACAAATCAATAGAAGGGTAAAGAGTGAAAATGTGAGAACACGAGGTATCCTAGAAGGTGAGAGTAGGAGCGTGGGTGGAAGATGTAGAAAGAGAATGGTCATCGTTAGGAAATAGAATATTTGGATACAATTGTGGAAAGGAATAGAGAAGGGCTAGAACCCTAAGGAATTAAGATAGGATTGGACTAGATATTCATTTTAATGGAGCATTTCAAAGATACTCTAGACCGGAGTGGGATGGTAGGGCATACAGAGGTGGAGATATAGGCTATAGAAACACAAACACATATCAAAGGAACCATAGGAAAATTTGGTTGGAAGAAAATCGGGCCTAGAGAGCTCAGGAAGCAGGGCATAAGCAGTGGAGGAGAAAAGGAGAACGACACTGGTATGGTTGGCAAGGGAAAAAATGAGTCTCAAAACCAAACCAAAGGAGAAGGAGGAGATTTGATAATGGTAATAGGGAGTTTGGGAAGGAGAAGAAGGATGGGGCAACTACCCAAGCAAAGGGAAAGAGCTTGAAAGAATCATTGGGGATGGACAATAGGGATACTCAAAAGGAAAAAATAATGGAGGAATCAAACACAAGTTTAGAAAATCAAGAGGAGAAAAGCTTGGCTAGTTAGGAGAAAGTGAACAAGGGGAACAATGAGGATAGGAAGGATCAGATTAGAGCCTCAATTGAGATTTGAATGGAAGCATTGCATTGATCAAAGGTAGTCTTAAAGGAGAACGCTATATTTTCCAAATGGTGGCAAGAAGGTTTCCCTAGGGAAAGAATGATGTTATGGTGGGAAGAAAAATGGGGAAGCAACGTGGAAATAAGATTCTTACCACATGATTACCTACAAGTAAGATGCACATAGGGATAACTAAAGTGGGACATCCTGGAAGTTAAAAACCTAAAAATGGATGGTAGGGGTTTTTGTGTGAGAGACTGGGAAGAGAATTTTAGCCCCTATTACCACATCCCTGAGCTCATGATAGTGGAAGCAAGGTTAGGAAATCTACCATCAAAATATTGGGATAAGGAAATCATGGGATGCTTGGGGGAAGCCTTAGGAAAAGTAGTAGAGATTGAGGAAGAGAACTAGTAGAAAGGATCCACAAGAAGGTTTTGGGTAGAATTAACACCATGGAGTCAAAAATTTGAGGAGGTGGATATAATTTTGGAGGGGGAAAGATGGAATCAAAAGGTGGAATGGGTTCTCACAGATGGCAAGTAGATCTATGGTCTAGCTAGAAAAATGGAGATTGGTTGCCATGCAACAAGGTGGATAGTAAAGGAAAAGGGGTGCTTGAGCAAGGAGAAAGCACATCCAAGGATTGCACAAAAGATATTTAGAGGGAGGATTTGGAACAAGATGAAGAAATGAAAGATCCACAAGACACATAGATAATGTTCAAGATTCTCAATCAAAAGTGAGTAAAGAGGTGGAAGAGATGGAAAATAAGGAAGGAGGCTCCATAGAAGTTCGACATAGATCAAGAAATTAGTGATCTAAAGGACTATTTAATTAAGTAATGGGAGTCAATATTGGAGGTAGGAAGTGAATTGAGAAATTTAGCAAAGTAAGCATCGCCAAAACCACTATTGCTTACAGCCCCGCAATAATAAGAGTTATCTTTGGCGCAAGTTGTTGATGAGAAAGAAGAGATAGATGGTGCTAAGGAACAAAATTTTGGGATGGAAGTTATGGAGCGGATGGAGGAAGATTAGGTCAAATTTCCAAAAATAGAGGAGCAACAGGAGAATCAAGAGAACAGTAAGAAGTAATGTCCAAAGTTAGGGGTAGCAAAGACAATTTATGGGAAGGAAATGATAGATTGCGGGGAAAAGAAGAATGTAGGACAAAATAATAATGAGGAAAAATGATCTTTGGCTGGTGAGGCCATGGGGAAACAAAAGATAAACATGTATCTTAGGTTAGGAAAGGGTGTTACCCTTCCTAGAGGACAATGAGGATCCTAAGCTAGAATGTTAGTGGCTTAAATGCCCCTAAGAAGAAACACCTAGTTAGGTGTTTGGTAGAAAATATCAAGGAAAATATCATCCTCATTCAGGAAAAAAAATTGGGGGATAAGGAGGTAGAGGAATATAGAATAAAAAATAAGTTTTGGTCAGTCTTATTTTTGGTGACGTTTGGTGCATCAGGTGGCTTGATCATTATGTGGAAGCCACAAAATGTGTATGTAGAAGAAGTAGCAACATAAATTGGTTGGAATGTAGAGTGAGGAGCTTGGCATCAAACCTCACTTTCAATTTCATAATGTATACGACCCCTCTTGCTACATTCAGAAAAGAGATATTTGGAGAGAGATTGGAACATTTCTTAAGGTAGAATGGGCAACCTTTCATATCCTTGGAGGGTATTTTAATGCTATACTTTATAGCAGTGATAAGAGGGGGGAAGTAAAGAGGAATTATCAATCAAACATGGACTTTGAAGACTTTGTCAATAGTAACCTGTTGATGGAAATCCCTATTTTTCAAGGCTTGTAATTGGTCTATTATGTCTTGTACCAAAGGTCTCTTTTTGGGTTCAGAATCAAGGGGTTGGACTCTTGGTGCCATTTTACATAACAAGCAATTCAAACTAGGGTTGCCTAGACTAAAACTAGTGCTTTAGGTTTAAGGATAATACTTGATGTGAAAGAGTGACCAAACTTACTAGTTTATAATAATTTAAATGAACTTCAA
This sequence comes from Sequoia sempervirens, assembly GCA_007258455.2. Classification (NCBI taxonomy): domain Eukaryota; kingdom Viridiplantae; phylum Streptophyta; class Pinopsida; order Cupressales; family Cupressaceae; genus Sequoia; species Sequoia sempervirens. The sequence continues at coordinate 37,658 of VDFB02056867.1, forward strand.
ACCTTAAAAAAATCCCTAGAACACTACTCAAAACACAAAAATAGCAATACCAATGGAAATTGTAAGGAATTGAGCATGAGAGATAAACGTTTTAAGTTATAGGTTTATCAATGTAGGAAAACCATAATTCATAGATTCCAAGAGCTTAAAAGGCACTAGAACAACTTCTAAATGCTTTGAAATACTTTTGTGATCACAATTATGCTTTAAAACTAGCTTTTATGGTGAAGAAATCCTTCAATTTGGTATATAAACATCAACTCCGCTATTACTGGGCACTTGTGTGAACCAAAATGGCTCCATGACACCTGTAAGAGAGGGGGACCATTGCATGTAAGACCCTAGGTCACGAAGGGTCAAGACACGAGAGGCTGCCCTAACTTACCTCAGCTAAATGTATTGTTTAGGGTATGTAAGGCGAGGGTAGCAAGGACCGTAGGGCCTCTTAGCTACTCAACAAACCCGAAGTGTAGAAAGAGGCTAGGCAAGCTAGTTTATAGGCTTAACACTTTGTCTCGACAAGCTCTTTGTCCGAGGATAGAAGCATGGAATTTGGACAACAACGCGGTGCACTAGCATCTCGAAAGTGCGTTGTAGTCCATATGGCCAGATAGTGATAGAGATAAGGTCAAGCCACAAAAAAATAGCTAAGAACCCAACAAGCTAATTAAAGGGCCAAACTAACAGAAATAGGTAAATTAAATAATCTCTAATATTGTAAAGAAAATAAACAAGAGTGATAAAGATGAGGAGAATCTCACCAATGAAGTTGTTTGCCAACTGATCCTCCAAGAGCTCACACACCTGCACATAGCAAGAAAGAGAATGTTGGGGGGTGGATGTATAGGGGTCTGCCTTAGTTAGACCCCTGTTTAGGTGTTCCCACCTCCACATACAACCAATGGAAAAGAGATAAAGAAGTGACAAAAACACAAGCACTACAAACAGTACTATGCTACTCAACCAAATGATAGAGGAGAGGAGAGGGAAGCTTACCACCTCCACCAAGAGCACTCAAGGCTGCTTGAGGGAGAAATGAGAGGAACTCAAGCCTCTCTTGCAATGGAATGGTCCCAAACTTGCTCTACTGACGTGGAGTGTGATATTGCTGCTATGGAATGCTTGGAATGCTTGGAAGTGAGTGTAAAATGAGCTTGTGAATGAGAGTATGAGAGCTTGATGTGGTGTAGAATCCTTCCAATATTTCATCCAACCTTCAAATGCAAGTTCAAAGATTGATTATCAAGGAATGAGAAAGGAAACAACCATATTCGGGTTAGGTGGCCGAAGGGGGTGTTACAACTTTGGTAGCAATGGGAAGAGTAATGCCTCTGTTGGCTCAACCACAAGAATCTTCCAGGGATGTAAGCACAAAGTGTGGACATCCCTAACAAAAATTCCTCCACTAACACACAAAATAGGTGCCAAGTGGACTGCCATTAGTGGGCTTAAGTAGAATTAACCCTCCGACTTAGGTTTTCTAAAGTGCATAAAGGAAAAAAGGGGAATTGCACCTAGGGTGAAAATTCACTCTTATACAACACCATTTTAGCAACCTTGAATCTTAGTTGTTGATCTACTCATGATCTGGATTGACGATTGACTCAGATGGAGTCAAAGAAGTTTGAAAATTTAGCCTTCACTGACTCAACACTTAACCACTCATATTTTTTCCATGTGTGCATCTTCTTTGCTAGCTCAATGGCCCCACAACACTTTAAAAGTCATGAGATAAGCCATGTTTCAATCATTTTCTATCCTATTAAGGCTAACTCAGGCATAGATCAAAGGTAGTGAGCTAGAAGGAAACAACCTAGATCAATCTAGTACATCTCAATATCTGCACCTTTTAATCTTCAAGGCTACACCTAGGTCATTAACATTCCTTCATGATGGACGAATGAGATTAAAACATCTCATCAAGCCTTTACGCATGTGCTATAAAACCTCTTTAGTATATCACCTTTTAATACTACAATAGTCACCCAAAATATTTAATCAAATATTTCATGTCTCCAATAGTCCCTTTGATAGTGTAGATGATGCCACATGGCGCACACCCATCAACCCTCAGAGGAATGAGATCAGCTTGTGGGTCCTCCACGGGCTAGTGAGGAACAACCGAGATTCATTCACAAGAGTAAATCTCAACCGTAGATCTCAACACCCTTCACCTTCATTGCCTCATGAATCTTGTAGGCCCTGCCATGAGGAAGGATAGATGTCACCCCACCCGCTGCCCCGTTGAGTTTTTTCCATGAATATTTTATTGTCATAGGCTAGCACACAACGAATGAAATGGAAGTGGTGGGACACCACAACCATGAATTAAGTTTTTTATAAGGCACATGCACTTAGTGATGACTTAAAATGGGTCATCAGCTAGCTTCAAAGGGTAAAAAGACTTAAGCATTTCATGAGCCTAGACTTAGGAAGATACATAAAACATTTCAATGATTTTCAAACCCGAACAACTATAGACATGGTTTAAAATTTTTAAATGGGATGAACTATTTGAACTAGGTAGCAGGGCTGGTAAGTGCATGACATCAATGACATAAGTCATTACTCAAATGGTTAGGAATGGATTAAGGCAAGTCACTAAATGATTAGAAATTTTCAAAAGGTTTAGCAACATTTAGGGTTTTTCAATGGTTTAGGGCATAGAAAAGACCTTAGGATGAATGAAAAACACAACCCTGAGACATAAAACAACATCCTAGAGCTAGAGAGACAACTAGATAAGGATTTAATATCAGTGGAACACAAAAAAAAATAGTGGTTCCACCATAAGGCATGTCCATGGGCTATACAAAAGGAGGAATGTTAGGAAGAGAAGTAAGAAGGGGAGGCTCTATAGAGGGAGCAATGAGCACCTACACCCTTTTAGGGGGAGGTTCATTGGCGTCTATCGATAAAACTAGAAGAAAGACTAAGGTGATGGGAATTGAGGTAGCAGAAAAGACAAAAGTGGAAGGAACTAAAATAGAAGGAGAAAAGATAGAAACAATGATCTCCTCCTACAAGATAGTGTTCTCCTTATCCAAATCCCTTTGTCGGTGCTTACACTCATGTACAAGCCAGTTACATCAATTGTGGGCACTAAAACATGTGGCCTAAAAAGAGGTCGGGGGCTCCTACCCTACTATACGAGCAACCTCCACAACCATCACCGATGGAAGGGTGGACTTTGGAGAAGGAGCATGAGGAGGAGGCATGAAAGCAAAAATAGAGATAGATGTTGTAGAAATGTGCCTCTTTTCTTTCCCTACCTTGGGAACAGATCAAGGAATAGTTGGAGGCCATGAAGGCCAAAATGTAGGAACAACCCCACAAGAATTCCTCCCCTTCCTATACAAGGTGGATCAAGGCACCGTGGGTAAAATTAGGAAGCTAAAAGACTAGAGGCTTCAACTTTTGTAACATGGCAAGGACTTTAAGATGACTATGGAAAGGACTTTAAAATGACAATAATAAGGCCAATTTGTCAAAAGTTTACTGATTTCTCACAAGAAAACATTCTCAAGCAAATACAATCCTATGATTAGTGTTAAGGGTATGTCCAAAGAGGTCTTAATCTAGGATACATAAGGTGTCTAGGGAGTCCTTGATATACTCTCAGTACGTCAAGAAAAACCATGAACACCAGCCCATCACAAGCGTGAGTCAGGAACACTAGTGAGATACTGAAGGGCTCAGACCAACTCTTCATGTCTATCTAGGTATCACCCTAGCTTCGACGCTCTGCCAATTACAACGTGACTAGATTGGGGTACAACTTTCGCTCTCCCCCCTTTATATACCTCGCCAGTAGGCATGGTTGGAATCGTCCCTTGGGGTGATGAAATCCCCAAGTAGGTCCCACTAGAAAGAAAGAACTAATCATTTCCAACTACTCCCTAGGCTCACACGAAGTGCAAGGGGAAAGTGAAAACCAACCAATGCCCTCTTTGGGTAACACAAAAAGATAGACACAGCATACAATGAATATTACTCCCCCTAATTAGGCCATGTTCTTAGATTAATAGGAAAAACAAGAATAATTTTAGAAATATGAGCCAATGGATAGCCCTGCAAGCAACTGTTGGTTACTTTATCCCACGTTCCTTTCCAATTACCCAAGAAATTGCTGTAAAGAGTTAGAAAAAAAATCAATATCCTTGCAAGAAACAGTGTTAGGGGTTTAGTACCTGAAAACAACAAAAAATCGAAGCTAAAATGATAGTCTTACCTTCCAAAATGTGTTGCTTTGCAGTGACAAGAGAGCGTCATAGCCCTTTTGCAATAAACCCAGGGCGCAGTCACCCTTCTATAGTAAATCAAGGGCGCAATAGCCCTTCTACAGTAAAATAAGGGGCACAGTCGCCCTTCTGTGGAAAATCAGGGGTGTAGTCACCCTTCTGCAGTAACTCAAGGGCGCAGTCGCCCTTCTGCAGGAAATATGTGTTAGCACAAAAATTTTCTCCAAGGGGGTGCAGTTGCCTTTCTCAAGAAAAGTGTTAGCCAAAAATTTTAGTCAAGGAGGGGGCATAGTCGCCCTTCTACAGAAAATGTTAGCACCAAAATTTTAGCCAAGGGGGCGTAGTCACCCTTCTGAAGTAAAATAGGGGCGCAGTCGCCCTTCTATAGTAACACAGGGGTGCAGTCGCCCTTCTACAAAAAATCAGGGGCGCAATCGCCCTTCTGCAAAAAATCAAGGGTGCAGTCACCCCTCTGTGGAAAATCAGGGGCGTAGTCGCCCTTCCGTGACGTATTCCTCCAAAAAAACTCAACAAATGCGAACGTTAAATTGAGGAACCCGCTTGTGCGTCCCACTGGGCATGCCAGAAATGTGATATCAAAATGTTTAACCTATACTAAGCAATTAAAATGCAATGGAAAAACATAAGGAAACACCTCAAGATTAGCCTAAGGAATTTGTAAGTGCAAAGAGAAAAGTGAAATGATGCTAAATAGATATACCTCCCTTTTGCAGCTGAAACTCCTTGGTTGGCCCTTGATTTTGATTTGATTTGTATGCTCCTTGATGGCTCTTGATATAGCTAAATGCAAGGCTTAACTATATGCTTGGATGTAAATATAAATGGATGAAATTGATGGCTAGATGAGTGCACAAAATGGCAGCATTTAGTTGCAAAATGACTAAGTGTCCCAAATGCCTTAGAGGGAGGGGTATTTATAGAGAAACATGAATTCTCTAGAGAATTCAATGGTTGGGATTTATCCAACAAGGCCAAGATGAAGGGCTAAGGTGAGTTGAGGACTCACAAGCCCTCACATCTTGACATGTGGATTGTGAGATGGCTAAGGGTGAGATGATGTGTAGGTGATGTGGAAGGGAGGTAAATGATGTGGAGGAAGGACAAGTACCTTCCAAGTACCTTGGGGAGTGAGAAGATTTCCTCAAAAAGGAAATTCATGTCCCCAAGTGGGAGTGAAAATGACATTTGAAGAACTTTGGAATTTCTCAAAAATCTCCATGGGAAAAGAGAAAGTGGTTGGAGCAATAAATGTGAATTAAAAATTCACATTCATAGGAGAATCTAATGGATAAGAGAGGGTCTCCTAAAAGGTGGGAATTAGTCACATGTGCATGAGGTGACAAGTCAAATATTCTAAAAGCCTTGAAAAGATAAAATGTGAATTAAAAATTCACATGGGGAGGAGAGAGACCTAGGATGAATAAAAGTGAATTACAAATTCACATGGGAGAGAGGGTCAATGCCCAGAAATGAAAATGGAAAGATTGACTAAAAAGGTGGTGCTAAAAGTGGCTAATGACTTTTATTAAAGTTGTGCAAATACTTGATTATGATAATTAATGGAAGATTATAGACAAGTGGAAAATGTAGGAGGATGTGACATTAATCCTTGATTGAGAGGATGCACACCCTAAATATGAATTAATTAAATTAATTCAAATTAGAGATGGATTATGGAGGATGTGACAAGGAGAGAGAAAAGAAGAATTTTTAAATTGATTTTAATTCAAAATATTAGAATGACTAAACTAAATAAATTGGTGTATTTATTTAATTTAGAGAGGAGAAAAGCACCAGATAAATTGTTTAATTATTAAATTAAATACTTTAAGAGTTTTATGTGGGAAGTGTAATATTAATTAAATAAATTAATATTAACCGAATTGATGAATAAAGAGGCAAATTTGATCATATGGGCGTGATCAAATTTGGGTGTCTACATTTTGCCCCTCTTCGAAATATTGTTAGAATAACAATGTTTCGAAGAAAAATAAAATTTCAATGATGAAGAAAGTGGTAGGTTTTGATGCCCTAGCTTGCAAGAGGTTGAATGGGTTGTCCAAGTGGAGGGAAAAGGGAGAGGGATGCCCCAGTGCTTGCCTCAAATGGATGGAAGGAAATGATAGGGTATGCCCCCTCGAGAGGGCAGTTGGGAAAGAAATAAGGGGGCCCCAAATGACTTCTTGATAGAAAGAAATGAAAGACACCGTTGGATAGAGCACAAAAAATTAAGCAAGTTTGAATTTTGAATGGAGTTGATTGGACATATGGTTTGTAAATGGCAGCTCCGAGAAAAAAGGGGATTAGTTGGGAGAAAAAAAGTTAAATAAAAGGTTAAAAATTACCTTTTTTTAAAAAAGAGGGGCAAAAAGAAGGGTTAAAAGGTAATTGGAAGAATTACCTTGTCTCATTGTTACTGTAGCAATTGAGGAAAAGGTAAAGAAGGGGGAGGGGAGATGGAGCAACAATGCCGCAAGATTATGAGACAGAGATCATGCACCGAGCAAATGAGCTGCAGAGACGCTGAACCCACTTCTCGATACCTCACAAAGTGAGTTATAAGACCCATGCTATGTATTTTAAATATTTAGCATGTTTTTAAGATAGTGAAGGAAAATGTAAAATGTGGGTTTCGCGGGTGGGGGGGATAGAAAAATGCGTAGTGTAGGTAATCGGGAAAAGAAAAGAGGGAAGGGTTGATTAGGGGAGGGGAGAAAGAGGGCACGCTGCCACATAGAGGGGCGGATCTACCCTGAGCTAGGGTGGGCTCACCCTGACAGAGGGGTGAGCTCGCCCCGACAGAGGGGCGGGCTTGCCCCCGCAAGGGATAGAGTCACCCCAGGTCGGAGGGGAGTTGCCCCAAGCTGGGGGGCAGACTCGACCCGGGATGGGGCAGGCTAGCCCCGGGAGAGAGGGCTGGGGCGGACTCACCCTGCCAGAGGGTGGGCTCACCCAGAGATGAGGTAGGCTCGCCCCGGGAGGGCGGGGTCACCCCAAGCTAGGGCAAGCTCACCCCGGGAGGGCGGGTTCGCCCCGCTGGAGGGTGGGCTCACCCTGAGCTGGGGCAGGCTTGCCCCGGGAGGGCAGGCTTGCCCCAACAGAGGGGTGGAGTTGCCCCGGGCCGGAAGGGAGTCACTCCAAGCTGGGGGGCAGACTCGCCCCAAGATGGGGTGGGCTCACCCTAGGAGAGAGGGCTGGGGCAGACTCCCCCGCCAGAGGGCGGGCTCACCCCGAACTGGGGCAGGCTCTCCCTGGGAGAGTGAGCTCACCCTGTCGGAGGGCAGGCTCGCCCCGGGAGGGTGGGCTCACCCCGCCAGAGGGCAGGCTTGCCCTGAGCTAGGGCAGGCTGGCCCCAGGAGGGAGGGCTGGCCCTGAGCAAGGGCAAGCTTGCCCAGGGAGGGCGGGCTCACCCCGAACTGAGGCAGGCTCACCCCTGGAGGGCAGGCAGGATTTCCCCGAGAGGGCGGGCTTGCCCCGAGAGGGTGGGCTCGCCCGAAGGTGGGGCAGGATTGCCCCGGGAGGGTGGGCTCACCACGAGCTGGGGCAGGTGCGCCCCGAGAGGGGCTAGGGAGAGAAAAAAATGAGCCCATCTAGATGAGGGAAAGATAAGGATAGAAAAAAGAGAAAAAAGAAAATTAAAGTGGTAAGGAAGATGTCTCGGGGCCGGGAAGATTATGTACTGATAAACAGTTGGTGTAGATGAAGGGTTTGGGACGGATATGGACACATGAGCAATGGTCAAAGGTACTGACAATGACCATAGCAATGATGACCAGCGTGGATCATGTGGGTTAATTGCACTTTTTAGAGGTGCCAGTAATGAGGGCACATTGAGTGATGCTAACGGCCTTAATAGAGAGATGGAGCTTAGAGACATTGACATTTCGTCTGCCATCGGGAGAGATGATGGTGACACTAGAGGATGTATGGTGCATCTTAAAGCTGCCGATAGTAGGGATATTGCTTAGTGATGTGGTGTCAAGAGGGGCCGAGTTAGATCAGACCATGACAGTATTATTTGGACATGTCAACCTGCCTCTTCAAGGTCAGCAACTGGATCTAGATAGGTGTTTGACAATGGGGGTACCACCTTTGCCTTTATTTCTAGGTGGGCTGATTAGTAGGATATTGTTACCAGATCGTAGCAGGCGGTATTGCAGTCTAAGGTTTATGGAGGTGATTCGACACATTGTTGAGTGGTGTGAGGGACAGATTGCATGGGGTAATTGTTTCCTAGCCCAGTTGTACAGGGATATGCATATGATTTGCTATCGGGAGACAGTGAGTTTGACACACATGACCCTTCTACAGGTGTAGGCATGGGAGCATATTATGGTGACGAGACTGATTGTTGTTAGGGAGGGAGATGTGGATGATAGAGAGCCGGTGGCATGGGGGTATGGAGAGGCGAGGGGCTAGATTTTGCATCATGGGAGGTCGGGAGATATGGAGGGATGGAGGAGGACGATGGATGATTTGGAGGGAGACATAGTGTGGCGAACTTATATGCATTGACACTTCAAGGGATGGAGGGAGCAGACTGAGAGACAGAGAGGGTACTTTATGACCCAGTGTGTCCTGATTGGGAGTCTTTCGCATATAGTGGAGATACATCGACTAGACAGGGTGGTGAGATAGTTTGGGCTGACATAGGATATTCCTGGTGCGCCGTGGATGTTTCGGCAACTCACTAGAGAGTGACCGTGGGGGCGCGCATTTAGACTGAGGCAGGCCAGAGCAGCATGGGTGGTGATAGTGCAGGTACCCTATCCTGGGAGTTGTGTGGGAGTAGAGGATGCAGGGGTGACAGTACGATATGACCGGTGGTTGTGCAACCACCGATGGGAGAGGATTACACCATTGGTGCCGATTGTAGGAGCCATAAGATTTGGATCAGTGGATGAGTGCCAGGGGGCTAGAGAGATAGTACGACATGAGGGTGGGAGAGGTCCTGAGCCAGATTTGGGAGGAGAGAGGATGGAGGTAGTGGGACAGTCAGCGAGGAGGAGGAGGAGGAGGGGACAACGGAGGAGGGTTATAGAGGTGTTACGACAGGAGGGTGGTAGAGATCCTGAGCTAGATGTGGGAGGATAGGATGAGTTAGAGGTGGAGATGATACACTCAGTGGAGGGTAGAGCTGGCCAATAGACTAGTATAGTGGGTAGGGTACGACAGAGGAGAGTGTTGTACAGGCTGAGCAGGGAGGGGAGAGACAGCAAAATGGAGGTCATGAGGGGATGGAGGCTAGGAGTCAGCTAGAGAGGATAGTGGGCAGGAGGCGATTGATGAGGGTACAGACCATGATAGATCAGGAGGGGATGGGAGGGGGAGGACAGCAGGAGGGAGCCTGAGAGGAGACTGAGGCCAAGAGTTAGTCAGGGAGGATGGAGAGTAGGGGATGACAGAGGAGTGGGCAGGTGGTGATAGGGCAGCTTCCGCCTGTTGTAGAGATAGGGGAGAGTGAGGATGAGGAGCACCTGGAGATAGGAAAGTCGAGGAGATGGATGAGAGTGGGGAGGCATTGTCAGCCATGGAGAGTTTGAGTATGTCCTTCCGTGGAGGACTAGGAGGATCAGTAGGAGCAGGAGGCTAGGGGGCACGATGATGCTATGGAGATAGATAGAGATGTGCTGGATATGGATATTTGGGATGCAGAGCCATTGGTAGTGGTTCCTGTCATTACCTCAAGAGAGCTGATTGTTCAGTTGAGGGACATGGCGGGGAGGCTTCAAAGTACAGATCAGAGATTGAGGGTAGCAGAGGCAGAGGTGATCAGACTCCGAGTTGAGCTATCTAGAGTACTGGTAGTAGGTTAGAAGGATTATAGATTTATGGTGGACCTCTTAACCGCATAGGTGGAGATGATGGGGAGGGAGAGAGAGACTACAAGCTATCATATAGGGGATCCAAGATGAGTTGGTTGCTATCAATTGGGACCGTGATAGACTACAAGCAGAGATTGTTATATTGCAGGCTAGGGAAGCAGAGAGGATGATCGATCATGTGTCAACAGACAGTGGGCAACAGGGAGGTGATCTCTGGCAGGAGCGAGATGAGCTATGGGATAGAGTGTGTTGCTTAGAGTAGATGGTGGGAGAGATGGGGGTGATGCAGGAGAGAGAGAGACAGGCGAGGGAGCAGGTTCATATTATGCAGGTGGATAGGGATGTAGTGCAGGCGCAGGTACAGGTGGTGGAGGTAGAGAGGGACATGGCACATGTGCAAGTTAAGGTGATGTAGGGTGAGAGAGAGTTGGTAGAGGCACAGATTCAGTCTCTTCAGAGGAGGAGAGAGGAGGTAGTTTCAGAGCTATTAGTACTATAGGGAGAGTGAGATGCAACATTTTTTAGAGTCCAGGAGCTGCAGGGGGATAGGGATGGAGTAGTGGTTCGGTCATAGGCTCCACAGAGAGAGAGAGATGCTGTAGAGATACGCATGTAGACACTATAGGAAGAGTGGGATGTCATAGTGGCTCAGTGGCAGGCTGCTCAGAGGGAGATAGATGCTGTAGAGATATGGATGCAAACACTATAGGGAGAGTGGGATGCAGCAGTGGCTCAGTGGTAGGCTGCTCAGAGGGAGAGAGATGCTGCAGAGATATAGATGTAGACACTGCAAGGAGAGCGGGATGCAAGAGTGGCACAGTGGCAGTCGATGCAGGCCAGTAATGTGATAGAGACAGATATGTATGGATTATAGGGGGAGAGGGATGCAATAGTAGCTAGGGTAGTGGCTACCAAGGAGATGAGAGATTAGGTTCAGGTAGAGATGGCACAATTACGCCTATCCCAGGAGGCCTGGGAGCAGGAGAGGAGAGTGATTACAAGGGATCGGGATAGGTATCATCAGGAGAAAAATTCCACTCGGGTTTAGGTTGCAGAGCGAGAGGAGAATGCAAGAGAGGTAGGATTTTGGATGGCCACGTACTACCATGTAGTTCCAGACCCAACCCAGCGGATATTTCAGTAAACTCAATAGGCACCCCAAATGCCAGCGCCATCTCAGTCGTTGGGGACATAGACTTGAGGTTACAGTCATTCATCGGGTGTTACACCAGGCAGGATATCAGTACCAAATTCACCACAGAGATCAGATGTGGGTAGCTCATTTGGGAGGTGACAGGTTATTGAGTTTTTGACAAATCCAGGTGGAGCATGTAGGGTTTATTGACAGAGATCAGAGATGTTCTATATCTCTGGATTTTGTAGTTTATTATGTCATGGATACATGATAGATTTTGATGTATGATGAACATGTGACGCACATTATATTACTTTGATTATGACATGGGATAGTTCTTATTGACACTATGTAGTATGTTTCCTTTTGTGATGGGTGATTTAGTTGATGTATGCACATGTATATGATAATTCTTGCTAATGTGGATGGATATGTTGGTTTATTTATGCACATGTTTATGATACTAGATGCTTATGTAGATGATTAGGTTTATGTAGATGATTTTATTAATGGAGATATTCGCATGGTGATATGATGGGTGCATATGTTGTATCTATGATGACTTATATGTATGGATGCCTAGTTGACTTATTGTCATGTATGTATATGTGTATGATGGATTTTGTATGAACATCTTATATATGCAGGATGTGATGTACTAGAAGCTTGATACTTTGTGATGCAGGTGGCCATGCATGCATGGATCTAACATGTTGTGATGCAGGTGGTGATGTATGTGTGGTTAATAATATGAACCTAATATGTGATAATGCTTTTGTAATTCATAGTGAATTAATGATGAAAGGAAATAACACATGGTCATAAGTGTCAATAAGAACTGTCATGATAGTGTAAGATGGGTATGTAGTGATTTGTGAAAAATGGGTGTAATTTGTCACATGTCAAAACTTTTAATATCCTGAGAAGAATGGGATAGAGTGGGATAAAGTACTTGCACAACCAAAACCATAGGGTAAATGCAATGCAACGGATGATGAAATGCAATCCTAATATGAGTTTCTTTTTTTGGAGCACTGATTGTTGCTATAGCATAAGATACCAGATACCCTGTCATGTAAGACTAAGGTGAGTTGGCATCCAATGCATGAAACAAACATAGCAAATAGAAAAAATCTACCCCAACACCCCAAGGGTATGATGACCTTGGTTGGGCTAGATATTGGGATAACCACAAACACACAAGGATGCCCCAACGTAACACAAGACCCTAGGGATCTTGGTGGGTACTACATGGGACAACTGAGAAGATAGCAACAAAGAAAAGACCAAGACAAGCCCCTACGTATACGAGTCAAAGAACACCATGATATGATGGATCAAGGAGACCCTGACAAGTGCTGATAGTGAGCTTTAAATGACAAATAAATTCCAAGACATCAAAAAATCACAATTAATTACAAAATGTCCTTTTCCATAGGATCAAGGGGATGGATGGGATTGATGAGGTCTGCTAGGAAGGATGCATCCTATTGAGACCGATGATGAATACTAATCTAGAATGACCCAGTTTGGTACCAGATGTTCTTCATTGACCGAATCTTCCAATAATATTAGGATTTTATTTGAGAATAACAAGCCAGATAAGGACACAAACTGACACATCCTACAGACCTAGGGGCTCGGGGGCTAATTAGAGATTAGCCTTGCCTACATGAAAGTGCAGAGCCCTCGTAGTTCATGAAAATACTATGGATAAAGTGGAAAGAGGACAATGAAGATAGATGATAGACGACCAACATGTGATGGTCAGGATACCCCGGGGGCAGATCAAATGATTAGCCTTGCCTACGTGATAGCACAGGGGCAACGTAGTTCGACAAGTGATGCGAAAGGATGAGATCTAGATGGAGACCGACACAATGGATGATCCTATATGATGACATAGACCGACTGAAAAGGGGAATGAATGACATAAGCTCAAAGTGGGATACTAAAAAGCTCAGGATGGGGGATAGGCTAGATGGGTCGTCCAATGCTCAATCAATATATACCAAGTGGCCTAGGATGAGATGGGTGAGGACGATAGTGCGGATGAAAGCATAAAATAACTAGGATGCCAAGTAGATAATGATTAAGCCTTCTACGGATGACACCTGTTACCAGGTTTTCACCATCCATACTTATCCAAGGTGCCACCAAGAGGTGGTTTTCACCATAGGACAAATTTATTTCTCTTTACTATTTTTGGATTTTTCTGAATTATTTTATTTTTATTTATTTATTTATTTATTTTTACGATTAGGTGGGGTTACCAAGCGAATTTAGGTGTAGAACTTCTTCAGATGCATGATATTGATGGGCTCTTCGAGAGGCTCTCCTTCTAGAGTAGTCAACCTGTACACCCCAGATCCATATTTGGCGGCTATGATATAAGGCCCCAACCAGTTTGCCTCAAATTTTCCCTTTTTATCATGATCCTGTTGAGTGCGTTGGTTTTCCTTAAGAACAAAATCACCAACCTGGAATTGTCGAGGATGGACCTTTTTATTGTAATTATGTTTGAGGTGGTTTTGGTATGCTTGCAGATGATCATAGGCTTTTATTCTTCGTTCATCCAGTAATTCCAACTATGCAAGTCATGCAACACAAGCATCTTCTTCATTGATAAGATTCTTCAAAGAAATCCTCAATGATGGGAGTTCGACTTCAATTGGCAAGACGGCTTCGACACCATATACTAAAGAATAAGGGGTGGCACTTGTCAGGGTGCAGATGGATGTGCGATATGCCTAGAGGGCGGGATGAATATGGAGGTGCCAATCTCGACTAGTGTTATTGACAACCTTTTTGAGGATGTGGATAAGGGTTTTATTGGTTGCTTCTACCTGACCATTACCCTAGGGGTAATAAGGCGTTGACCAATGATGTTGGATATGGAAGGTGTCACAGAGGTGTTTCATGGCCTAGTTTTTGAAGGGTTTTCCATTATCAGAGAGGATGGTGGATGGGATACCATATCTACAGAGAATATGGTAAAGGATGAATTTTGAGATTTGGATACCGGTGATTTGTGAGAGTGGTATTGCTTCCACCCACTTAGTGAAGTATTCAGTGGCGGTAATTATGAATGTATGGCCGTTGGATGATGGTGGGTAAATCTTTCCAATCAAGTCAAAACCCCATTGAGAGAATGACCATGGTACTAGGAGGGGCTAAAGATCCTGTGCTGGAGCATGAATTAAATCTGCATGTTGTTGGTAGGGAAGACATTTCTTCACAAATTCACAAGCATCATGCTCTAATGTAGGCCAATAATATCCAGCTCAGAGAATTCATTTGGCCAAAGCCATACCATTTGAATGAGCTCCACAAACACCATTATGTACTTCTGTTAGTGTAGCGTGGGCTTCAGTCTCATTCAAACATCTAAGGAGGATTCCATCATACCCGCAATGATAAAGTGTATCATCGACGATAATGTATCAAGAAGAACGATGGATGAAGGATTTGCGTTGATTGCATGTAAGATCTGGGGGTATAATATTATCATAGAGGTAGGTGTATATGTCTTGGTACCATGGGGAAGTGGGACCCACAATGTCACACACCATGTCATTCTCAGGGATATCATATGCTGGGATTAAAATTTGTTCCATAAGGAATTCACATTCCGTCCGATCTTTAGGCATGTCAATCAGGGAGCCGATAGTGGCCATTGCATCAGCTGCTTTATTTCGTACCCTAGGAATTTGTTCAAATTGTATAGAGGTGAAATATTTCTTGAAATCATCCACCATGCACTTGTAGGGTAATAGCTTATCATCTTTGGTTAGGAACTCATCATTAACTTGCCTAATGACTAGCAAAGAATCACCAAAGACTTTTAAATGAGTTATGTGCCACTGCTTTACAATTCGGAGGCCGATGAGGAGAGCTTCATATTCTGCCATATTGTTGGTACACGGGGATGCTATCCTAAATGGTTTTGGAATGCAGTCACCTTGAGGGTAACTAATAAAATTCCTATGCCTGATCCATTATGAGTATAGGAACTGTCAAAATACAGTGTCCAAGCTGGTGCTTCTGTAACTGTGTAAACTTCTTTGTCTAGGAATTCAGTGTCTAGAGGGTAAGGATCTACTAATGGTGCCTCAGCCAACTGATCAGCTATGACCTGTCTCTTTATGGCTTTTCGCTCCACATAATCTATGTCAAATTCTCTTAGGAGCATGACCCACTTGGCCATGCAGCCAGTCAGAGTGGTTCTAGATAACAGATACTTCAATAGATCAATTTTATTAATTAATCTGACTGGATGGCTGAGCATGTAATGTCAGAATTTTTGTGTGCTGAAGACTAGTGCGAGGCAGGCCTTTTCCATGGGGGAGTAGTTTAATTCGTAGCTGACCAACATCTGACTGATGTAATAGATTGCCCTCTCTTTCGATGATTCGTCATGTTGTGCCAACAATGCCCCCAACGCGACTGAAGTGGCAGAGATATACAGCAAGAGAGGTTTCCCTGGAATTGGTGGCATCAAGATTGGAGGATGGGCTAAATATTCTTTGATTTTATTGAAACCTATTTGACATTGTTGGTTCCATCGGAAGATGGAGTCTTTCTTCAAGAGATGAGTGAATGGCTGACACTTATCCGCGAGTTGGGCTATAAACCGACTGATGGATTGCATCTTCCCTTGGAGACTTCTTAACTATTTCAGATTGCGTGGTGGTGGCATATCCAAGATAGCCTTCACCTTGGTAAGATCCACTTCAATACCCCTTCGGGAGATGATAAAACCCAACAGTTTTCCTGATGTAACCCCGAAGACACACTTTTTTGGATTTAGCCGCAACTTGTACTGCTCTAATTGTTCAAAGATCTTTTTCAGGATGGTAGGATGTTCTGCTTGTGTTCTGGATTTTCCTAACAAGTCATCAACATAATCCTCCATGATGATATGGATGAGGTCATGGAAGATGACTGTCATTGCCCTCTGATATGTTGGCCCCGCATTTTTGAGACCAAAGGGCATAACATTGTAACAGAAAGTACCCCAAGGTGTTGTGAAGGTGGTCTTATGTTGGTCCTCAGGTGAAATTCAAATCTGATTATAACTAGAGAAGCCATCCATAAGGGAGAGCATCTCATGTCCTACTATGAGGTCGACCAACATGTCAATGTTAGGCAGAGGGAAGTCATCTTTCGGATAGGCCTTGTTAAGGTCCCTGAAGTTTGTGTAGATCCGAATATCTCCATTTGGTTTGGCAACTGGTACTATATTGGAGATCCACTCAGAGTAGTCAATTGGTCTGATAAAACTTGCATCTAGTAACTTTTCTAATTCCTTCTTAACTAACAATGCTACCTGTGGGTGCATCTTGCAGAGCTTCTATTTGACAAGCTTGGCATCAGGGCGGACGTCTAGATGGTGGACCACTAAAGCAGGATCCAAGCCTGGCATGTATGAATATGACCAGGAAAAGTTAACAACACCCTCTTGGACTGGACAATGACTGCATATTCGGGCTCTGAGAGTGATTTAGCTACATAGGTGATTTTAGGATTTTTAGTAGTACCTAGATTAACTTCTTGAGTCTCTTCAATTAGGATGGATGATCATGTAGAAAACTGAGTTCCCACAAGGGGGAGATGAACATCTCCATCCTCTAGTGCCTCTTTGAGGTTTTCGCCATCGGATGCATCCTTTATTTTTACCTTTTCAAGGTCAGGGAGTGCCTCGGGGAGGTTTTCACTAGCTGGCCATTTTTTGTTTTTCTTGTTCTTATTTTTGTGACTGGAGTGTTCATCCTCCCCCAATCCCATGAGGTTGACATATGTATCAGTAGACATATTGACAGGTGTGCTAGTACGCTAGTCCCAATCAATGAGCTCAAGGTGGTGAAGGGATAGGGTAATGGTGCAGACGGATAGGCATTCGAACATGGAGGATAGGTCAGCGTGATCGACGTCATCGTATGCATGTATGATGGATTCCTCCTCGGGTATGTCTTCCAATGAGCCATTATCCATAGCGACACTATTGGAGGTATTAGACGATGTTGCAGGGCCTTTCTATATTTTATCGTATCTGATGCCTATGTTCTTCAACAGCTTTGATGTATCAATAGGTTGCAACTGCCCCTGCTCTTCTTTACCTAGGCCTCTACCTTGGTAGTTATACTTTTCTGCAAACTTAGCTGACCAAGGATATGCTTCTTGAAAATATTCCTTTAGAGGGGGATCTAGTTGGGATTCTTCTCGGTATACCCATTGACTTATATCCTCTTCTGGTGCATCTATCTTGATACTAGGGGACCTGAAAGTGGTGGTAGGGATGTTTTTACCACTGAAGGTGACAGTCTTGTCTTCCTTTGGAGTAGCATGTGAAGGTTGGCCATACTCGTGTGGTGACAGGGGCATGGTCACTACATTAAGAGCAGTATGCATTTCATATACACCACACCCTTTATCAATGATCTAGACTTTTGTGACTGTAGGATTAGTGGTGGAAGGTGGAGTGGTTATCATGGTGGAGGGTGGATTAGCAGATGATGATTGAGATGCCCCCATTTCAACCCCGGGACAATAATGTAAATGGGGGAAGGACACTTCTAAAGCATGACAATATTCAAATGGTTGGGGGTCAGCATAGATGGTGACTTCTTGTCCATTGACTGGGAATTTTAGGCATTGATGGTACGCGGAGGGGACTGCTTGTATAGCATGGAGCCATGGGCAACCAAGGAGGAGATTATATGGCAAGTCCAAATCAAGGACATGACAGGTAATGTATTGAACCACAGGTCCCACTTGGATAGGAAGACTGATAATTCCCTCTGAATTCCTCTCTGCATTATCATAGGCCTTGATCGTGATGATCTGATTACTTAAGTCTGCTTGAGTATACCCCACCTATTTTATGAATTTCAGAGTACACAAATTGAGGGCAAAGCCATTATCTACCAAGACCCTTTTTATTTTATGGTGGGAAACCACGACTTTGATATGTAAGGGGAAATTATGATTGACATCAATGTTTGGCATGTCATTTTGGCTAAAGTGCAGTTGATAAGATAAAGCCAGATGTCCTACCAAAGCTTGGAATCATGTACGATCAATGTCATTAGGTACATGGGTTTCTTGTAGGGCTCGGTTGAGGATTTCTTGATGTACAGGAGAAGACTTAAGCAAATCCAAAATGGAGATATGAGCAAGGGTCTTTCCTAAGTGATCAAGGATGTTATACTGAGACCCTACAAGAGTTAATTGAGCGGGTGTGGAGGCCACAGGGACAGTGATGTGGGCTCATCGTGTAGTAACAACACACTGAGGGTCTTTGGCTTTAACATGTATCATGGATACACGGGGTTCTACCTGCTCAATGTAATGAATGACACCCTCGTAATTGAGGGGTACATTCTTATAGCTCACGTTATTTGTGTTTTTTTCTTGGGGATTACTGTTAGATGTGATTGGGCCTTGATTATGGTTTGGAAAGGCGTTCTGATATATCTGCAATTGAGCATTGGATGACGAAGCTTGACTGGGGTCGACCTTGATATCACCTTGATCAATGAGATCTTGGACGTAGTTTTTCAGACCTTGACACTTATTCAAAGAGTGTCCTTTGATTTTATGGAACTCACAATACTCATTTTCCTTAAACCATGCGGGCTTGGGTTTGGACTCGTCAAGTGGCTTGGTCACAGGGTATGTGATGGGGTAGTTGATTTGTAACAACTTATTAAAGACAACACCCAGAGGTTCTCCTAATTGAGCATACTAATGTTTGGTGTTCCCCTGATTGTTCTGGTTCGACTATTGAGGAGGACAAGGTGTCCCCTGTGGTACAGAGATGGCGTTAGGTACAGATGGTTGTTGTTTTTGGGATGTATTAGCCACTTTGATGTGTTTAGTGTTCATCACACTGTCATTCACTTCATTCCTGTTCTTGTTCCAGAATCATGGTTTATCCCCAAATGACCTCTCTTTGTCATGACTATGTATTTTGATGTGTCCCTTGGCAACAAGGGAACGTTCAAGGATGGGTCCCTTTTCCACTATTTTTGTGAAAGAGGTGACATAATGTAACCTAAAATTATGAGCCATGTCGGGATGAGAGTTTTCCACGAAAAAGAGTGACCATGTCTTTTTCTTTCAGAGGGGTCTTCATTCAGCTTGCTAGTGCATGCCACCTTTGGAGATAGCTAGTAAAGGTTTCCCCCTCACCTTGTTTCTCTTTGAGGAGATCTAAGGTGTCTGTGTCCTTCTCCAAATTGAAAGAGAAATAGGAGACAAATTTTTCTGACAGGTCTACGAAAGTTTTTATGGACCCTTTTTCAAGGGTCATGAACCAATCCAGGGTGTGGCTTGTCCAGCTTCGTGGGAATAGGCGCAAAAGATATTTGTCATTGTGCATGACCTCTTGACACTAGGAGTAAAATTCTTGCAAGTGAGCCTTAGGGTCTTTGTTTCCCTTGTATTTGTCAAACTTTGGCATTTCAAAATGTTTAGGAAATGGGATTAATGAGATGGAGGGATCAAATGGATATGGACATATGTCTTCGAATTTGAACGATTGTTTGCCAGCCCTAGCTTGAAGATCCTTTAGAGTGGCTTTGATTTCCAATAGATCTAAGTTGACCGGTGGCGGGTTGGGGGGATATTGATGATAGGATGATAAAGGATCTTGCTGAGAGAGCATTAGATTGTTGAAGTACGAATTTTGATAGTTGGATGATGACATGCCTTGTTGGTAAGCTGGGGGATTTTGTTGGTATGGGGGCTACTGTTACGGGGTATAGTACGGATTTTTTTGATAGAAGTATGAGGTAGGCTGCTGAGGAGCTTGGGTGGGATGTTGTGGATTGATTTGTGGGTGTTGAAAGTACTGTTGTGATTGTTGGGAGGCCACATAAGGTGGGTGTTGATGAAATTGTTGCTGATTATGATAGTAATAGTGCTGAGGAGGTCATTGTGATGTCAACTATTGTGTGGGTCGAGATGGGGTGTTGTGTTGTGGTTGAGTCTGGGGATGTAAAATGGATGCAAGGAATGGGGATATGGTCTGAGCGACCAGTCAGGATGGATTTCATTGTGATTAATATGGTGGTTGTTTAGAAGAAACCAAAGCATTATGGAGGGGTTGTTGCTGATGAGGTGGCTGAGATAACGTTGAGGTGTTCTATAAAGGAGGTTGTGGGGTACTACCCACAACATTCAGTTGGGATGTGCCTTGTAGAGGTAATTGAGGCGGAAGATTAGATTGATGAAGCTATTGAGATGTATATGGTAAAGTCGTGACCGTAGGAGGTGGAAGCAGTGCGGTAAAGGAGGTGCCCCCAGTGTTGGTGGTAGGCTGATTCAAAAGAAGTGGTGATGTTAGCGTTAGGGGTGACGGTTGTGGAATATTTTGTGGCATACCATAGGCAAAAGGATTGTTGGGGTCAGGCACTTGAGGATCCCCCATAACTTGGATTGGAGCATGTGGGGGATGGTTAACATGATAAAGAATAGCATTGCCAAATTCAGGTTGATGCCAACCCTCAATTGGAGGAACATTGGGGATGTACGAACCCTCTAGTGTATTTTGTGAGTGTTGGGGTGTGTTAGAGGTGGAGCTCCTATATTTGGATATGTCAACACCAGAGGAAGGTTTGACACCCTTCTCAATTAGGTGGGCCAAAATTTCTTCCCCATGTTTTTCAAACAGACGGCCAGTCATTTGTACACTGGTAGGATTACTAAAATGTTCCTCCAGCATGAGTTCGGGTTGATTAGCCATACTTTCTTCACCATGTGGTGAGTTGTTTTGATTTTTGGTGTTGGAGTGGGATGAAGTACCATTATGAGGATCTTGGGGGATGTTGTTAGGATCTTGAGCAATATTTGTACCATTGGTGGGATTTGTATTGTTATTAGGGTCTTGGGACATGTTTGCTTGGGAATTTTGACCTTGTTGTTCTGCCATTTGTCTCTTAACTTGTGACCTAGTTTGAACGGGCATGCAAAGGTGCTACAGGTGGATTATAAAGATTTTTTTGATGAATGATTTGATTGTGATATGATTTTGTTGGGTTTGGATTGGATTTTGACTGGGTCGGATTTTGATTGGATAAATTGGATTGGATTGGATTTTTGGTTGAATTCGATTGGATTGTTAAGATTGATAGGATTGTGTTGGTTGAATGAACGTGATTTGATTGATTGGATAATTTGGTCAAATGATTAGGTTTGATAGATTTGGGTGATTGGATGGGTATGATTGGATGATGCAGGATGTGAGAGACCCTGAGTTTAATCGAAGAAAGTTACCCTTAGTGACCTAGAGTATTGATTGATTAGGTAGATGATTATGGCACCGAATCCACCTCAAGATAGAAATTAATTTATTTTGGCCGAGGATGATAACTTATCACACCGAATTCACCTCAAGATGGAATTAAATTGATTTGGGTCGAAGTTAACAACTAATAATCAAGTTCAAGTGCTAAGGTCAATTTGGGACAACCATTTTGTAACACAAGGTTAAGGTAGTTTAATTATGGGTGGTGTTTATGAGATAAGGGTTTGGTGACGTACATGCTAAGATCTTGATGTTCCCTAGGTGATGATATGGGTTTTTGAATGGATTATGGGAAAATTTAAAATGAGCGAATGGATTGGGGATGTTTGTGGAGAATGAATGGGGATTTAGAATGGTTAAACAGAGGTTTGGAATGATAAGGTGGAGGTTTAAAATGAAAAATGGAGGTTTTTAGAGTTTTAGAAGGACAAAATAGAGGCTTGGGATGATGAGATAGCGATTAGGGATGATTAAATGATGGTTTAGAGTCTAAATAGACCCAAACGGGGTGATTTTGGGTGTTTAGTAGGGAAAATTCGCTTCTCTGCAGTAAATCAGGGGGCACAATCGCCCTTCTGTAGTAAAACAGGGGCACAGTTGCCCTTCTGCAGAAAATCAGGGGCGCAGTCACCTTTCTGTAGAAAATTAGGGGTGCAGTCGCCCTTCTGCGGAAAATCAGGGGCACGGTCGCCCTTCTACAAAAAATTAGGGGTGCAGTCGCCCTTCTACAGAAAATTAGGGACTTGGTTTGATGAAGATGACTATGGCAAGGACTTTAAAATGACAATAATAAGGCCAATTTGTCAAAAGTTTACTGGTTTCTCACAAGAAAACATTCTCAAGAAAATACAATCCTATGATTAGTGTTAAGGGTATGGCCAAAGAGGTCTTAATCTGGGATACACAAGGTGTCTAGGGAGTCCTTGATATACTCTCGGTACATGAGGCACAACCGTGAACACCAGCCTGTCACAAGTGTGAGTCAGGAACCCCAGCGAGATACTGAAGGGCTCAAACCAACTCTTCACGTCTATCTAGGTATCACCCTATCTTTGATGCTCTACCAATTACAATGTGACTGGATTGGGGTACAACTTTCGCTCTCCCCCCTTTATACACCTCACCGGTACGCGTGGTTGGAATCATCCCTTGGGGTGATGAAATCCCCAAGTAGGTCCCACTAGAAAGAAAGCACTAATCATTTTCAACTACTCCCCAGGCTCACACAAAGTGCAAGGGGAAAGTGAAAACCAGTCAATGCTCTCTTTGGGTAACACAAAAAGATAGACACATCATACAATGAATATTACTCCCCTTAATTAAGCCATGTTCTTAGATTAATAGGAAAAGCAAGAATAGTTTTAGAAATATGAGCCAACAGATAGCCTTGCAAGCAACTATTGGTTACTTTATCCCACGTTCCTTGCCAATTACCCAAGAAATTGTTGCAAAGAGTTAGCAAAAAACACCAATATCCTTGCAAGAAACAGTGTTAAGGGGTTAGTACCTAAAAACAACAAAAAACTGAAGCTAAAATGATAGTTTTACCTTCCAAAATGTGTTGCTTTGCGGTGACAAGAGGGCGACGTCACCCTTCTACAGTAAACCCGGGGCACAATCGCCCTTCTGCAGTAAATCAGGGGCGCAATCGCCCTTCTGCAGTAAAGTCAGGGGCACAATTTCCCTTCTATAGAAAATCAGGGGCACAGTCGCCCTTTTGCAAAAAATCAGGGGCGCAGTCGCCCTTCTGTAATAAATTAGGGGCGCAGTCACCCTTCTGTGGTAAATCAGAGGCCCAATCACCCTCTTGTAGGAAAATGTGTTAGCACAAAAATTTTATCCAAGGGGGCGCAGTCGCCTTTCTCAAAAAAAGTGTTAGCCAAAAATTTTAGTCAAGGAGGGGGCGTAGTTTCCCTTCTACAAAAAATGTTAGCACTTAAATTTTAGCCCAGGGGGCGTAGTTTCCCTTCTGCAGTAAAATAGGGGCACAGTCACCCTTTTGCAGTAAAACAGGGGCGCAGTCACCCTTCTGCAGAAAATCAAGGGTGCAGTCGCCCCTTTGCTGAAAATCAGGGGCGTAGTCACCCTTCCGTGACATATTCCTCCAAAAAACTCAACAACAGTGAACATTAAATTGAGGAACCCGCTTGTGGGTCCCACCGAGCGTGCCAGAAATGTGATATCAAAATGTTTAACCTATACTAAGCAATTAAAATGCAATGGAAAAACATAAGGAAACACCTCAAGATTAGCCTAAGGAATTTGTAAGTGCAAAGAGAAAAGTGTTAAATGATGCTAAATAGATATACCTTCCTTTTGCAGCTGAAACTCCTTGGTTGGCCCTTGATTTTGATTTGATTTGTATGCTCCTTGATGGCTCTTGATATAGCTAAATGCAAGGCTTAACTATATGCTTGGATGTAAATGTAAATGGATGAAATTGATGGCTAGATGAGTGCACAAAATGGCAGCATTTAGTTGCAAAATGACTAAGTGTCCCAAATGCCTTAGAGGAAGGTGTATTTATAGAGAAAATTGAATTCTCTAGAGAATTCAATGGTTGGGATTTATCCAACAAGGCCAAGATGAAGGGCTAAGGTGAGTTGAGGACTCACAAGCCCTCACATCTTAACATGTGGATTGTGAGATGGCTAAGGGTGAGATGATGTGTAGGTGATGTGGAAGGGAGGTACATGATGTGGAGGAAGGAAAAGTACCTTCCAAGTACCTTGGAGAGTGAGAAGATTTCCTCAAAAAGGAACTTCTTGTCCCCAAGTGGGAGTGAAAATGACATTTGAAGAATTTTGGAATTTCTCAAAAATCTCCATGGGAAAAGAGAAAGTGGTTGGAGAAATAAATGTGAATTAAAATTCACATTCATAGGAGAATCTAATGGATAAGAGAGGGTCTCCTAAAAGGTGGGAATTGGTCACATGTGCATGAGGTGACAAGTCAAATATTCTAGAAGCCTTGAAAAGATAAAATGTGAATTAAAAATTCACATGGGGAGGAGAGAGACCTAGGATGAATAAAAGTGAATTAAAAATTCACATGGGAGAGAGGCTCAATGCCCATAAAGGCAAATGGAAAGATTGACTAAAAAGGTGGTGCTAAAAGTGGCTAATGACTTTTATTAAAGTTGTGCAAATACTTGATTATGATAATTAATGGAAGATTAGAGACAAGTGGCAAATGTAGGAGGATGTGACATTAATCCTTGATTAAGAGGATGCACACCCTAAATATGAATTTATTAAATTAATTCAAATTAGAGATGGATTATGGAGGATGTGACAAGGAGAGAGAAAAGAAGAATTTTTAAATTGATTTTAATTCAAAAGATTAGAATGACTAAATTAAATAAATTGGTGTATTTATTTAATTTAGAGAGGAGAAAGGCACCAGATAAAGTGTTTAATTATTAAATTAAATACTTTAAGAGTTTTATGTGGGAAGTGTAATATTAATTAAATAATTTAATATTAACTGAATTGATGAATAAAGAGGTAAATTTGATCATATGGGCGTGATCAAATTTGGGTGTCTACACTAACAATTTAGTAAATGTTCTATTTTGTCTTGTATTTTTATTAGTTGGCACATAAACCATGTTTTCCATGGCCTTTTTCTTTATAGATTCACTGGAAACTAACACTACTGACTAACCATCTTAATGGGAGAATGAGGACAAATACCTTATTGGGAAACCCTTTTTTGGTACTCACACAAGGTGACACATAGATGCACAAAAGATTGGATATTTCATTAAAAGAAATTTATCTTGCATTGTTGGCTGCAAGTTTTTGATGAACATTTTTTTCACATCAGAATCAGGAAAAGGGTAAGAAACTTGAGAGAACATGGCCTGATACTGAGCTATGAAATCAATTACCTTCTCATGGGGTCCTTTATTACACTAGAAAACATCAACAAATGTAATCTTTGGCTTGATTTTGGCCTAGAATTGATAGAGGAACTAATTAACCATATGATCAAAAGAGAAAATGGAATTATTAGGTAGGGAACAATACCATTCCAAATTGACATCCTTACGAGAATTCAGGAACAATTTTGCATCATGGTGGAATAAATCTGTACACGTGGCATTAAAGGATGTGACATGTGTATGCAGATCCCCATGACTATTGTACTTTTAAAACTTTGGAATTTCCACCCCTTGAGGAATGAGATTGTTTAGAATAGTGATGGACAAAAAATTGTGATGGAATAAATGTTGGAACATAGGCTAGGAGGATGAGTTGTCCAAGATTTCTAGTTGATTCTATAAGGATCAATAAAAGAAGTATGACCAACAGAACCACTAGCACTAGCATCGATAGAGGCACCAAAATTAGCACCAAAAATAGGGGCACTCTCAATCTTAGGTGCATAGTAACTAAAACCCAGAGGAACACTAACTACTTTAATCGTATGACTCTACTCAGGTACAATTTTTGTATTAGTAGAGGGTCCTATTCCATCCATGCACACAACCATTATGGGCATCAAAATATCAAGTTTTCATCCAACAATCTTGGATCTGAATATTGAGTAGCACTCAAGATGGAGGTGTAGGATGGGACATGGGTTTCTACAACGTTTTCTATAATACAAAAAATCTCTAAGCCTTTTTTTTTATCTTTGGTTAACAAAGTCCTTATATTTTCAACAATAGGAGCAACTTGAGTATATGTGTCATCTTTTTCCAAGAACCCTGTGAGCTCTCTAAGTCTCAATTCCAAGGAGTAAATTTTCTCTATAAGAACCCTAAAATTAGCTTCATCTTTCAAGGAAGAGGCAAAACTCGAGGGCGAGGCAGGAGGGTTAGGAACATGGGTTGCAACAAGCGGTGTATACTCGATAGAGTCTTGTAGAGAACTATTCAAAAGTAGGGCTGAATTGGGTAGGAATAAACCTTTTAAATCCCATATCCAGGTTTTGATTACTCCTTACTACATGGCCCAATGTAGTTGACTGGGTCGCAAAGCTCATAAAGAACATCACAACACACTATCAGCTACATGTCCTAACACAAGAGAAGAAAAAAATTCAAAATAAAGACAAAGAGAGGAGGAAGGTTCACGTTAGGTTAACCAAAATTTAATCGAGGGGATCCGCCACTCTTGAGTCTCTAAGACAAGGAAGATTCTATAGGGGATAGATAGCCCTAGGTTACCTCAATGACAAAGCTTAAGTGACAAGATGGAAAATGAAGGAAAGACTAAGCTATGTTTTTTGGATTTTCAAGATGAAAGACTTTAGGCCTCAGAGGTCTCAAGAAATAGATTGATAGACTCTCTACTAGAGGATGAGAGTGTAGACCAAGGATGACAACATAGTGTTTTGATGTCTTTGTGGCACACTAGTGTATCGTATAGATAGAGAGAAAAATTTGTTACCAAAAACACTCGGGACCTGCTCACAACCCAAATGTTGAAATCTAATAGTTTTTATAGAAAAAAATAAAATACTAAAAATGCATGAAAAATAAAGAATTAAAACAAGAAGAATACTTTAAATGGTAAAAAAATAACTATTAACAAAATGATAAGTAGGGGGGAAAATATATCCAACTCATGGTAGGTCCAGCCTCCCACAAACTCCTCATGGATAAAAAAACCTGAACACACAAAAATGAGAAAATGTTGTGGTTGCTTTTCAAGGCTTACCTTATTCAAACCCCCACTTTGGTGTTTCCACCTCCACGTACAACTTGGTAGACCACAATATAGAAATATAGATAAAGAAAGTAGGAAGATGAAATATAGAGAATGCAAAAACAATAATATGCTAATGATAAGATAATAATGCAATGAAACGACAAAGATACCCTCCCTACTACAGTCTTGGAGAAGCTGAGAGGAAGAGTGAGAGCTTCATAGATGGGAGATTATCATGCAAGAGTCTAGTGTAGAGCTTGAAACTTGTAAGAAAAATGGTGTAGAGAGCAAGAATGGAGAGAATTAAGTGGTAAGAAGTGAGAATGAGAAATAATGAGATTGATGGAAATAATTTATGGGAATGAGGAATTGTATGAAGAAATGGTCAAATTGCATGCAAAGGAGTCATTCTCAGGTGAGCCTATGACTATAGAGATGTTACACTTTGTGGGAAATTGACAGTGTAATGTCCCAATCACTATAGGATCAGAATCTTGTCTAGACACGTCCCAATCACTATAGGATCAAGAATCTTGTCTAGACATCTTTGTCACGTGCAGACGTCTATGCGATATAGAAGCATCTAGATAAAATTCCCCAACCGATAGAAAATGATAAGGAATGGATTGAAATGAAGGCTTAGGATGGAAGTATTTTTCATTATCGACTTATAAGGCTAAAGTAAGGGTGGTGTTATGGTAAATTGCATGAGGGTGCAATTTTATTCCATAACAGATTGTAATCTTGATTTTCATTTTTATTATCATTTTATTTATGGAAAATAAAATCATGTTTAATTTTACTCAAGTTCTCATAAATTTTTTGTGTGTATTAGATCTAATTCATTCTAATGTGTTTGGTCCTATATATATTCCTTCAATTGGAAAATCTACATATTGTGTTTCAATTATCGATGATTATAGTAGAATGACATGGGTATATTTTCTAAAGAGTAAATCTAAAGTTTTCAGATGATTATAAGAGTTTAAAGCAATGGTTGAGTTGTAGACTACAAAGAAAATAAAATGCTTGAGGACTGATAATGGTGGTGAATTTTTCTACAATTATTTTTAGAAAGAATGAACAAGAAATTGATGGAGAAGGCTAGGAGTATGTTGACCGGTCTTGGTCTAGAACAAAGGCTTTGGGATAAATCTATTGCCACTTCTTATTACCCAATTAAAAAATATCCTACATCAACTCTTGTTGATAAGATTCCTATAGAGGCATGGTCAGGTAACAAGCCTTTACTAAGACATCTTAGAGTTTTTGGTTGTGAGGTGCATATGCACATGTGCCAAATGAGAAGAACAAGGTTTTGAAATATATCTTCATCGGATATAGCTATGGTGTGAAAGGATACAAGATTTGGGAGCTTGTAGAACAAAAGGTAATATATATTAGAAGTGTTATTTTATAGAAACTAAGTCTTCTTTTATTATATTGCAACTAGAAAAAAATAGGAAGATTTGATTCAACTTCTCTCTACACTTGAAAAAGTTGAATCAATGCCTGTAGATAGATAAGAAGTTGAGGAGAGATCATCTAGCTCTTAATCTTCAAATTATAAGAAAGTACCTCCAACTCAACTTGTTAAAAGTCTACAAGTCATAGAAAACCACCTATAAGGTATTCACCTAATGATTAGAGGTGTATTTTTACTTTGAATACTAACATTGATTATCCTAGATTTATAGCAGAGACATTAGGTATGGATGATGTAGAATCTTGGAAGATTTATATGGATTAAGAAATGGAAGCTTTGAAAAATAATGATACATGGGATCTTGTACCATTTTCTTGAAGGGTGAAATATTTTTGGTAGCAAATGGGTGTTTAAGAAAAAGATGGGTCCAAATGGAGGTATTGATAAGTACAAAGCATGATTGATTATGAAGGGTTACTCTCAAGTTGAGGGTGTTGATTATGGTGAGATATTTTCTCATATTGCAAAAATGACATCCATTAAATTCTTCCTTTATATTATTTTCACTATGATCTAGAGGATGAGCAAATTGATGTGAAAATGGCTTTCCTACATGGTGATTTGG
Source organism: Sequoia sempervirens (assembly GCA_007258455.2). Lineage (NCBI taxonomy): Eukaryota > Viridiplantae > Streptophyta > Pinopsida > Cupressales > Cupressaceae > Sequoia > Sequoia sempervirens. The sequence goes on from VDFB02056867.1 coordinate 66,900, forward strand.
AGGAGATATTTACATGACACAACCAAAGCACTACATGGTGAAAGGTAAAAGTAATTTGGCTTGTAAATTCAAGAAATCTTTATATGGCCTCAAACAAAGTCTTAGGATGTGGTACCATAAATTTGATACATATGTGTTGAGTTTTAGACTTGAGAATTCTAAATCAGATCACTATGTTTATTATAAATCTAATGGTGATCATTTCTTTTCTAATTTATTATATGTTTATAATATGATATTTATTGGTAAAGGGAAAGGAATGATTTCAGAACTAAAGTCTCAACTTGCAACTAAATTTGAAATGGAATATCTTATTACAAATAAACACATTCTTCCTATATGGAAATTAGAAGAGATGGAGTGAATAGAAAGCTATGTATTGGCTAAAGTATTTCAATTCAATTTTATAGAGGTTTAACATGTAGGACTGTAAACCATTACGTGTTACTTTTACAGTTGGAACAAAGTTATTTTCTTCATATTATCCAGCATCCCCATTGGAGATGGAAAACATGACCAAAGTGTCTTACCAGAGTACGGTTGGAAGTTTGATGTATGTTATGGTATGTACTAGAACATACATTTCCCAAGAAGTGGGAGTTCTTTCTACATATGTCTAATCTTGTTACAAGTCATTAGGATGAAGTTAAAAGAGCATTTATATAATTTTGGAGTACATCATATAATTCCTTGTGTTATCATGGTAATATGGTGAGAGATGGGAATTCCATTGATATTCATGGTTTTGTGGATTCAAAATAGGTAGGTAGTGTTGATAGTAGAATATCCACCAATACTTATATGTTTAATTTATTTGGTGGAGAAATTAGTTGGATGAGTAAGCAATAAGTTGTGGTTTCTTTGTCCACTATTGAAGATGAGCATATGGTAGCTACTAATGATTGTAAAGAAGCCATTTGGCTTAATATACTATGTTTAGAAATTGGAATTAAACAAGGTATAGTGATAGTTTATTGTGATAGTGTGTGATTTTCATAGCTAAGAACCCAACATTTCATTTGAGAACCAAGAAGATTGATGTACAATATCATTTTGTTACATATATGATCGAGGATGGTAGGGTGAAGATAATTAAGGTAAAAAATTGATGAATGTCATAGATTTATTAACTAAGCCTATGAGTACAAAGAATTTAAAATGGTATTAGGATTCTATGGGCCTCATGGTCCCTAGTGATTAAATTATAGTGTTGATACTCTCTTTGCTCTTGCAAGGTGTTCGCCAAGTGGGAGAATGTTAGGAAAATAATGTCTCAACCTTGCAATTACATGAGGTTACTATTTAAAGTAAGTTTACATTTCAACACAAATTAATCCAAAAAAATCCCAAAGCTTCATATTGGCTAGATAAGCATGCTCATAAAGTTTCATCATAACATCATATGCTTTAATTTGAAGATATTAAAGTTTTCATTTTGTTAAGTTTCAAAGTCCATTTTGAAAGCCTTAGAGGCATTTTTTAGGCTTGAAAGTTGTCATAACTGATGTATAAGGTTATATCTTGATAGAGAAATTCACAAGATTTCCAATGGCCCAAACTCTTTATCAATTGGACACCCAAATCAAAAGTTATGACCTCCCAAAGTTGGGTCTCCTAAAATGGGAGATGTAAAAAACATGTTGGACACATAAATGAGCTATAAAGGGGGATATACATGTGGTAGTGTGTGTTTAGACACATCATAAGCATCTATTATTGTAGATAATTATTGGAACCACCTTTTAGGTGGTTTTAGCTCATGGTTTTGTAATACCATTGATAGTTTCATGTATTGTATCTCATATATATTAAGTGCATGAGATGGAGTTTGTGTATAAGATTATTATAGTTATTGATTTTCCTCCAAATCTTTGGTTGGTGGTACTCCTATAAGAAATATTTCTCTACAAGTATATTATAATCTTGTTGATTTTTGAGTAATATATTGGGTGACTTTTGGAGTGTGGGGTTTTTCTCCCAAAAGGGTTTTCTCCATGTAAATAATTGTGTTGTGGTATGAATATTATTTATGCTTATTTCTATTTAAGTTTTTGTAACTATTAAAATCTATTTTTTTGCATAACCCTCCACTCAATATTAGTGTAGTAAGTTGTTTCCCTACCTTAGCTTCCTTACACATCTCAACAAATTAAATTAAAATAATCCCTTGAGGAAAATTAATCCATTGCAAAAATTTAACATAATCTAAACAACTCAAAAGCACAACACTATTGGATTCTATTTTGAAGGAAAAATATTCATCAATCAATAAATAAATTAACATTAATACGCATTTTCATAAAATTTGCACATTACATCCACTATGCGACTTTTCTAAATCCACAAAATGGGTGGAGGGGAACGGTGGTCTCAAACCAAATACATATATAATATCCAAAAAAATTATAGTGGTCTCAAACTATATAAGAAATATAATATCACGGTGGTCTCAAACATAAAATATTAACATAGCAACCATGTCCTATAGAACAAACATAGTCTCACACAACCTAATACATGCTAACCAATATATCCATAAATCATGTATCTAAATTATTTTGCATAAAATATATGCTTAGTTTTCTAATAATAATTTGATCTCATATAATGAGAAACACTATTCACCATCACAAAATTTAGCATTATCACTATCAATTATGTCACTTAGTGTTTCCAAGGTATAGGTATCACCATGATGTTACATCTTCTTGAACCTTGAATCTTATTCCACTATAATCTTTGTAAAAAAAATTATGCTAAAGTTGAAACAATTTCTATTCTATTCACTCTTTTTTCTAATACTACTAATGATTCATATATGTTGAACCTTACCCTTATGCTAATAAGCCATGATGATATCACATACCCATGAATTTGTAACTGTATCAAGTACCCATACCACTAAATATCAAATTTTTGTATCCAAAGTAGAATGAATCCAAAAACATGGCACACAAGGGTCCATCCTCAACCCATGGGATACAAAACTCAAGGAAAAAAAATTACATTATGGAATAACAAGTGTTGTCATACTAAGTGGGGAAGTAGATTGAGGTCAATTTCCAAGTGAAATAATTATCTTCTGACATATGTCCTCTATCTAGCTCAATGACAACATCAAGAAAATATCATAATATTCCAATGAATGGAACTTTTCCCTCAACCCTAGTTAGCTAGTGGACCCTTCTCCAATTAGAGTGATTGACACTAGGGAACACATCAACATAGACAAAAAAATATCAAAAACATTTATGAATAAACATTCCATCTTATATTTAAATTCACATCACACATAATTATAACAAGGGTACACAGGTATATCATCCTATATTTCCACTACACCCTCATCCCAATTTTTATACCCTATATCTCATACTTGAGTCACAAACACAACATTCACTAGTTTTCCATAAGACACAACATAATAAATTCTATGTACTTTCTTAGTTCTACTCAATCTAGCTATATTATTAGTACTTATTAATCCAAAATAAATCATAGTTTACAATCAATATTTTTAATAATATAATTTCATCGATACTTTTTTTCCCTAGGTTACACTTACTTTAATAATCAATACTATTATTATTAAGAAAAACATGAAAAAAAGAATTATTGCTAATTTTGTGTCTTTTCTAACACTACTGTGTTTTCAATTTTTCAATTTTTATCTTCATATATCTTTAATTTTATCATGTCCCATTACAAGGATTATTTATATCATTAGGTTTCACAACTTACATAGCAACTATAGGTTCAAATCTAAAAAACATTTAATATACTTTATGTCCAATAGTTTATTTTCAAGTTTCATCAAAACATACTATAATTGAACATGAATATGAGAAAAATTATTTTTAGGTCAAGTTTTATTCCTTATATAAAAGTGTACACTTTTTGATAATTACCAACTTAACTAAGTAATTTTCATAATTCTATTTAATGTGATAATAATTAAAATAATGCACTTAAAATACTTAGAAAAACAAAATAGATTTAGTGTATGTTACATTACACAAAATAATGATTTAGTAATTTACATTAGGGCTGGTTGTTAATAGAAAAAAAGATAATTAATTTAACTGAAGAAATACTACTTAACTAAAAAATCGCTGAATGGTTAGCAAATTTCAGTCATTCATGAGCCCTAGTTCTCATATTTATAATAAAGATTTTAATAGTTATGATTTAAGATTAAGGTCTATCATATATCAATATTACAAGGATAACTTCAACATGAGAGGATTAGGTAGATAAAATATGTTAAAGCTGTATACGTCTAAAAATGGTCATGATTAAGCTTGTTAATTAATTAAATATGAATTATTTAATTAATTCCCCTAGAGTCATCTACATATAAATAAATTTAATTATTTATTTATATCGTTCATTTTCTAATTCTTCTACCTTAATTAAATAAATAATTTTATTTAATTATTGACATTTCCCACATTCCTCTTAATTAAATTAAATAAATATGATTTATTTATTTTAATTATCATATTATTCTAAAGTTTGAATATTTTGAATATTCAAATAATGGAATATTCTTTTCATCCTCAAATTAAATATCAAATATTTTATTTAATATTTTCCATCTCACCCTAATTCATTTTTAAAACATAATTAAATATGATTTATTTAATTATGCGAGTTTCCATTTTCGTCTTCACTTACAAATTAAATAAATATATTTTATTTAATTCTAACTCATGCTAATCTCATCCTTCGAGATGGAAGTTTCCCTTCAGATCTCAATGACGGAAATTGAAGAATAGGGAAACCTTCTATCTCCCTCTCCACTTTTGAAAATCTTCCACCGTCCATTCGAACAAGCTTAATCTGGGCCGTTAATCGAATCAACCAATCGAGTCCTCTCGAAAACTCTATAAATGCCGGTGCAAATCCAAGCTTTGGTTACCTACATGCACAAACGTACACACAATCAGCTTATGCATTCACATCATTTTCAACATCACAGCCATACTTTCATTTTAGCATAGCTTTGCATTTAGCATAGTGTGCATTTTCAAATCTCATTCTTCAGCTATCCATTTTGTTGAGCTTGATCTGCTGATCTGAGAGCCATTCGAAACAACAAAACGCTGGAGTTAGAGGAAGATAAGACGATTTCGAGGAAGCTACTGTCATGGTTTGCTTATTTTGTTTCTTTGTCAGCTTTCTTGATTTAATGTCTTATTAATATGTGTTTGAATTTCATATACATTGATACATTTTTCACAACACATAAAATGGCACCCACCGTGGGGCTCAAACCCACGATTTTAGCATTCTCTGCAAGTTTTTTTTTACAGTTTCCGCGTTCTAGAGTCAACTTTCGAAAAAAAATTGACGTTTAAGCGCATTCGACATTTTTTGCGGCGCATAATGGGTTTTTAACTTTTTGTTTTGCAAGATTCTAGAGTGCATATCGTGACTGTTTAGGCGCATATTGTAACTGTTTAGGCGCATAGAGTAACTATTTAGGCGCATATAGTGATTGTTTAGGCGCATCAAGTAACTGTTTAAGCGCATATAGAATCTTTCCTTTGGCACATGGTAACTATTTTAAAAGCATATAAATCTTTCTTGCAGCGCATATACCATCTATTCCGGCGCATATAGCATCTGTTCTGGCGCATATACCATATGTTCCAGTGCATATAGCATCTATTCTGGCATATATACCTTCTGTTCTAGCGCATATGAATTGTAACAAAAACACAGAATTCTGAGTCTGACGCCTTCCGCAGATAGAATTCTTTTTCTTTTTCTGGATTTTAAAATGAAGCAATCTAGGATAGTCACCACATAATGATCTTGCAATTAAAATTGAACAACTTGTTTTTGTGAAGCAATATCTTCACTTAGATTTGATCATTGTGATTTGGGTTTTAAAATGAACATTTGTTTGCTTTGTCTGTGGCAATAGGTCTATGCTCCCCCCTTAACTGGGTGATCAGAATACCAGACTTTCCTTTTCAATTTCATGAATTTTACTACTTTAATTACATCATTTAGAGAGCCTGCCGTAGTGGGAAAAAGTACTCACCCTAGGGGAACGACTCAAGTGGGTTCAAGCCAAAGCCAGGCTATTCCACCCCACTATAAAATTTAAAGAAAATCTGGGGAAACCCTCTTTTGCCGATAGTGTGCAAGGTAACCATCCCCAAAACCTTTGTTCTAAAGGTTGGGAGGTATCCTAAGGGAGTTTATTAATGCCGCACCGAATAGAAATCCTTACTACGAACCTAGTATAGTGGCCAGCCGAAGTCAGTTTCCAAACATTCTAATAATCACAGTGCAAGGGGAGGGAAGAATCTACCCCCAAGACACTCACCATATAACTGCTAAGGACCGTTTGCTCAAGGGATCCGGTATTCACTTCCCTAACTTTGAGTATGCGCCTGGAAAAGACAAAAACACGGGTGCCCCTTCGGGGGTGACATAGCTGTGCGAGTTGACGCAGTTCTAAGATGTGGGCTATTGATTTCTACAATGACCTACTTGAGCATTAAGAGTGAGTCTGCTTGAATTGTCTTTCATGTACAAAAACCTGTGAAACATTTGTTGAAAACATTTTCTTGATCAAACACTTCATGTTAGTATAGGGCTTTAAGAACAACTGTTTTCAAAAATGTTTGTTGTGTCTTCCATCACATTAATTCAGATAAAGAGATCATCCAAAATGAACATGGAGAACAACAACTGAAATCACTTAAAAAAAATTCAGGCCATTGGTCCAATAACATTCCCAATACTTTTCCCATGCTTAGAGATTGGAGATCAACAAAATTTCCAAAGAAATCAATGTCTAAAAGGATCAGAAAACCCAAGAAACCATTAGGATACAAGAAAACATTGCAAAAGAGAAAATTCTTGTACAAAAGTCGACAAGTCTTGCTTCACTACCGAGGATTTTTGCACAGATACCAAGACTTTGTTAGAGGATTCACTGATGAGTATGCTGTAGATCCCTTAGATTCTCGAGCTTATTATCAGAGATTAGCTCTATCACAACGGCATAATCATAACCAACCTCTTGAATTTGACAACATACCACAACCTTCTATAGAATATCCTTCACATCCCAATCAAATCCTTCAGTGATTTTGGAACCTTTCTTCGAAAACAAAGATCAAATCTTTTAGAGTGCATCTCTCAAACAGCTTTCTAATTTTTGGTTCAACTTCCCCAACAGGATTCTGACATCCTTCATCAATTGGAAGCCACAATCAATAAATTAGGATCATCCTTGATCATATCATAAGATTCTGCATCTTATCAGATCAAGATATCATCATCATCGCACTTGTCAAAAATTAGGATCTAAGTTTAGAAGAATTTTTCAAAATCATATGCCTATCTTCACAAGATCCCAATTCAATAAATTGAAGGACAAAATTCAATAAGAAGGACATACTCAAAACATTCAAGAAGAGGGTGAAAGCAGCAATCCTCTTTACATCATGAATCGTAATCCACTTTTTGACAAAGATATGGATAACAGAGAAGAAAATCCGTTCCACCAATACAAAGACATGAACAAAACACAGATAGATAGTGATGATGAACAAGATGAGGAACGTCTTAGAGAAGCTGAACAAGATCCAAAATTTCACAAATCCATTGAAAAGATCTTGCAGTGAGATAAGGAAAAATATTTTTGCTATCTAGCCGAACAAGGGGCTAAATTGCCTCATGACTTTAATACTAAAAATTTGAAAAAAAAACCTAAAGAGACACCCCTTTCTGATCTTAGTGCTTTGACCCAACAAATCAAGGCACTTCAGGGACAAGTTAAAGAATTACAAGGGGGAACAACCACAAAGAAATATACTCTCGAGGACATTTTTCCTTATCCTTTCGACCAAAGTCTTAACATGATTCCTTTTCCCAAGCATTGTGAAATGCCAAAATTTGATCGCTATAATGGGAAGACGGATCCAATCGATCATGTTAGAGACTTCAGAAACATGACATTGGAATTCGCTCACGAAGACACTTACTTGATGCGATTGTTTTCAAGGAGCCTTGGAGTTCACTTTATGGAATGGCTATCTAAGATTACACCTCCCGTCAGGACATTTGAAGAATTGATCAACCTATTCATATCACAATATACCTACAACATACAACACTAGATCACCATGATAGATCTTTGCAAAGTTGCACAAAAACCTGGCGAATCTTTCATTATATTTCTTCAGAGATGGAGAAGAATGTTCGCCAGATATCCACGTCCTATTCCTGAAAAGGAAAAGATGGTTACCTTCATTAACACTTTAAATTCAGAAATGAGCTATCACTTGAACTTACATTGTCCTCCTTCTTTTGAGAAAATGATTGAAGATGCCATAACCATTGAAAATGCTTTGGTCAAAAGAGGAATAATAAAACATGACAAAGAAAATCCTAGCTCATCCAGCCCTCACAATAATCAGGACAAGTCCAAATTTTGGACTCGCAACAAAAATGTGGTGAATGATTGTGTTGTTGATGCGAATCATGCCTTGACCAAGCCATTCGTCCTCAATACTCCAAACATTCGCAACAACAATTCCAACTCGATTGCAAATCACAGAAATAATCCTCCTCCCCCGAGGAACAATATAAATCAACACTCTACTCCCAATCCAGGGACTTCCAACAACCAAGGTTACCGAGGAACCAATAACAATCACAATTCCTTAGGGAACACCTCGAATTCAAATCCACAAAGATTTTCATTCTTCTTGAATAGAAGAACTTTCACTTCATTGGGACAATATTTAGAATCCACATTCAAAGAGTTGATGGCCAAAAATGTCATTACTTTGCTGCCTCAACGAAATTATAAACCCGGTGTAAATCCTCCATCATGGAATGAGGCATACTATTGTGATTATCATCAGTGTAAAGGTCATCGCACAAACAACTGCCAAGCCTTGAAGAATGCCATTCAAGACTTAATCGACAATGACATCATTACAATAGAAGGAAATCAACAATCCAATGCAGACCACCAAGCATTTCGCAACCCTTTGCCCAATTATCAAAAGGGTGAGTCTTCTAAAAAAAATGTGAATCATATCAATGATGATCATATAATCAATCATCTCTACGCAGACGACGAGTAGGTAAATGAAATTAAAGTCAACAAGAAGGTGGAATATAGAGAAGTCAATGCAACAACAAGAACGCAAGCTAAAGTTGTCTTAAAGGGCTCCTCTTCAAAATCCACTGAACCTCCACCTCAACATCAATATGATTTGGTCAACCAACTTTGGAAAACCCCCGCTCAAATTTCTATCTTGGAACTATTGAAGATTTCTCCAGCCCATAAGGAAATTCTCGAAAAAGCCCTCGTTGAAACTAATGTATCCACTGACCTGGATGTGAACCAATTTCAAGCCATGGTAGGACACTTGTCCTCACCCACTTGCCTTTCATTCTCTGAAAAAGATGACGTTTCAATAACTCATCCCCATAATTCATCATTGTACTTAGAAGTCATGGTTCACAAGTTTTGTATCAGATGAGTTCTAATAGATGGAGGTGCTGGTTTGAACATCTGTACCATGAAGTTGGTTAAAGCTTTAGGATTTTATGAGGACTCCATTGATTTCAGAAGAAAGATTACCATAAAAGCTTAGGATGATGAAGAAAGAGCATCCAAGGGTCTAATCATGTTGCCAATCAGAGTGGGCCCTGTTATAAAGAATACTTTCTGTCAAGTACTGGACCGTGATCTTGCATATAACATCTTGTTGGGTTGTCCTTGGATCCATGAAATGCAAGCTGTCCCATCAACCTATCATCAATGTCTTAAGTTTCCTTATGATGGACAGGAAATCACGATACCAGCTAATAATTCCAATATTCAAACTTGTGCCAACATAAAAGCCAGTCAAGATACTTTGGTCCCTAACGATCGAGAAGCTCATGCTAGGACTTCTCTAAAGATTGACACACAAATCAGTCAATTGACCAATAGTTTTGACAAAAAAATGAAATTCAAGGATCATGGAGTTGGAGAATACTCTCTTTGTCTTGCCAATTTACCTACATCACCTCGATCACATGGATAGCCGTCTATCAGGGGTCATCAAATATCAGCAGCATCAACATCAAAGCAACCACCAATAGAGCCAATCACAAAATTTAATGGACAATTCATCAAAGAAAAATTCCCCATGGAAAATCCTGAAGATACAAAAATTTTAAACTGGTTCTATAAAGATGAATATGAAGTAGTCTGTAATGTCAAATTACCCACGGAAAAATATGGAAAAGTGTATTCAATCATGCAGAAGATGGGCTATGATAAAGGTCCTATTGGAAAAAGGAAAGGAGTAGTTGAACCCATTCACCTCCGAGGACTCGCTGCCAAAGAGAAAACTAGATTGGGTTATGATACTCACTCCAAAGAAAGCACATCCAAACAACTGCATGGCACTATCTTCGCATTACAAGAAGGCTCAGATTCACGAGAGGCATGTTTGGCAACAGTTTAGAACTTCTTGGATAACAATTCTAACACAGACTCTACTGAATATGAATAGGACACCATTTACAATATTGAGTTCTGGAGAGACAAAGAGGTTGATGTAATACACCAGTACGCCCCAACTCTAATTGAAGGACAAGGTTTAGGGTCCCAACCGCAAAAATATGAACCAAAAATTGACTATGATTCTAGTGATACTGAGTCAAATCTATACGAACAAGACTATCACGAGGACATTATCATCATTGACCCACCTCATACCTCAGATCCTACCGACCACTCCGTTATGACCATAACCATAGCCGATTTCACACAACCTGACGATCCACTATCTTTAACTTATCCTGATCTCATTGATTGGGATTCAACCGAACCTATCGACATACCTATGTTTCCAAGTGATGAATCTATCATAAACTTCCTTTCCACAGATGATACAAATGATTGTTCCACCAGTGATTTTCGACATAGAGTTTTTGATCAGGAGAGTGTCAAGCCTCCTAGCTGCAAAAATAAAAACAAAAAAGAAAGATCTAATGGTGAAAACCAAAATCTAGCAGTATTAGATCAAACAAAAGACAAAATAAAGAGCATATCAGATGGTGAAAACCTCTTTGAGGCACCAGACAATGGGAATCTTGACACTCTCCCAGAACACTACCATGAGCGATCACCTATTTTGATTGAGCCTACAAACGCTGTCAATCTTGAGACTTCTGACAAACCAAGAATTTTACAATTAGCTGCATCAATGACAGACAAAGAAATACCAGAGTTCATGAAATTCCTGAAAGCGAATCAAGTTAATTTTGCATGGTCTTATGCTGACATGCCTGGTCTTGATCCTGATCTTATCATGCATCACTTGTCTATCAAACTAGGGGCCAAGCCGGTGAAACAAAAACTCAGAAAGATGCACCCTCATGTTGCATTATTGGTTAAGGAAGAACTAAGAAAACTCCTTGATGTGGGCTTCATAAGACCAATTGACTATGCAGAATGGATCTCCAACATTGTTCCTGTATCCAAGCCAGATAAAACTGTGAGAATATGCACAGATTTCAGAGATCTTAATAAAGAATGTCCTAAGGATGACTTCCCATTGCCAAACATTGACACCATAGTTGATCTGATAGCTGGCCATGCCATGTATTCATTAATGGATGGTTTTTCTGGCTATAACCAAATCAATATTGCACCTGAAGACCAGGAGAAAACAAATTTCACATGTCCATTGGGAACTTATTGTTGGAACGTCATGCCTTTTGGTCTAAAGAATGCTGTAGCCACTTACCAAAGAGCCATGACTACAATCTTTCATGACATGATGCATATCTTCATGGAAGATTATGTAGATGACATATTGGAAAAATCATACACCAGAGAAGGACATCTTGAAGTATTGTCCAAAATATTTGCAAGATTAGAGAAATTCAAAGTTCGTCTCAACCCTAAGAAATGTGTTTTTGGGGTCAGATATGGAAAACTATTGGAGTACATTATTTCAGAAAAAGGGATTGAAGTAGATCCTGCAAAAGTACAGGCAATTATGGAAATACCTCCACCAAAGAACATTAGTCAATTGAGATCACTACAGGGATGACTGCAGTCTATATGAAGGTTCATTGCACAATTGGCCGACAAAAGTTTACCTTTCACACATCTATTGCATAAGAATGTTCCTTTCAAGTGGGATGACAAATGTGAATTGGCATTTCAACAAATCAAATAGTACTTAATGACTCCACTAGTTCTCATACCACCAAATCTAGACAAACCCCTAATCTTATATATTGTCACAACAGAGACATCTCTGGGGGCACTACTAGCGCAGGAAGACTCTACAGGAAAAGAACATGCAATCTACTATATTAGTAGAACACTAACAAGTCATGAGCTCAACTACACTTCTATTGAGAAGGTTTGCATGGCAGTAGTCTTTGCTTCACAGAAGTTTCGGCATTACATGTTAACTCATACAATCAATCTAGTTTCAAAGATTGATCCACTCAAGTATTTGCTAAGCAAAGCATCATTGAAAGGAAGGTTAGTAAAATGGGTAATGATTCTGAGTGAGTTTGAAATCCATTATGTTGATCGCAAGGCAATCAAAAGAAAAGTTATCGTAGATCAACTAGCTGAAGCACCACTACAAGCAGACCATCCCCTGAACATTGAATTTCCAGATGTTGGCATCTTTACTGCAGAATCTAAACAACCATGGTCCTTATATTTTGATGGTTCTTTAACTCAACATGGATTGGGGGTAGACATACTTTTCGTCACCCCTTAAGGACATACCATTCCTCGATCATATAGGCTAATATTTCCATGCACCAATAACATAGCCGAATATGAAGCATTGATCACTGGACTCAAAATAGCACTGGAATGGAGAATTATAGAATTATAGGTGTATGGAAACTCACAGCTGGTCATTTATCAGATCAATGATGATTATCAAACCAAAGATGACAAATTAATACCATATGAAAAGATGGTTGATGATTTCAAGAAATATTTTGTGGACATCAAATTCACACAAATTCCAAGGCTTGATAATAAAGCAGCTGACGCCATGGCTACGATCACATCATTGTTACAACTCCCAAAAACTCAGAATCGTTATGAATTTCTAGTGGAACAATCATTTACACCTGCTTATGATACCCCTGAAAGTCAAATCATTTTCCATTTGGTAGGATCCGATTCACCTTGGTACGGAAAAATTTATGCCTATCTCAAAGACGATATCTTGCCACCCGATTTATCCCGTAACCAAAAACTCAATTTTATCCACCAATCCGCTCGCTACACTCTTATCACTAACACCCTTTATCGCCGTGGTCTTGATGGTACTTTACTCTGATGTCTTGAACGTGAAGAATCTGACAAAGCTTTACAAGAAGTTCATGGTGGCATCTGTGGTACTCATTCGAGTGGACTGACCTTATCCAAAAAATTGATTAGAATGGGTTACTACTGGCCTACAATGGAGAGGGAATCATTCACTTTTGTGAAAACATGCTCAAAATGTTAGATTCATGGGAATCTCATTCATGCCCCTGCACAAGAACTTCAACCATTCACGCCAATTTGGCCATTTTCTCAATGGGGGTTAGATCTAATGGGAAAGATTCATCCTTCTTCATCGAACGGGCATAAGTTCATCATCACAGTTACATAATATTTTACCAAGTGGATTGAGGCAGTCCCTCTTACTAAAGTTACCAGCAAACAAATATCATCATTCATACTCAACTATATTATTTGTTGGTATGGCATTCCCAACTCCATTATTACAAATAATGGACGTCCATTCAAAAATCAGGATGTTGATGAACTTTGTGAGAGATTTCACATTCAGCATAGATATTCAACACCTTACTATCCACAAGGGAATGGTCAAGTAGAGGCCTCAAATAAAATAATATTAAATTTTTTGAAGAAGATTCTGAATGATTCAGGAAAGGATTGGCACGTTCAACTCAATCCCGCCTTGTGGGCCTATAGAACCAGTATCCGCACACCAACAGGAGCAACACCATTCGCTCTTGTCTATGGAGCGGAAGCCATATTACCTTTAGAAGTTGAGATTCCCTCACTTAGAGTATCATTAAAAGGTCTTACAATGGATGACGAATATAGAGTCTCCCGGCTCCAAGAACTAGAACTCCTAGATGAGAAGAGACAAAGAGTAGCTGATCATTTGAAAGCATATCAACAGATGATGTCTCACAGCTATAATCACAAAGTAAAGCCACGTACCTTTCAAGTGGGTGATCTTGTTCTGAAAGAGAACCCACACAATCAACAAGACAGAGAGAAGAAAGGAAAGTTTGAACCAAATTGGCTAGGTCCTTATGTGGTTATCGCAGTCTATGGTTCAGGAGCCTACAAGTTATCAATGCCAGAATGGGACCTGTTTGACGAACCTATCAACAGCATGCACCTGAAAAAGTATTATGTCTAAGACGGTTATCATCATCAGAAAAAGTCCTGAAGAAATACAAAAAAAAAATCAGAAAAAGTCTTGAAGAAATACACAAAAAAAAAAAAGTCATAGGGTGAAAACCTGACGACAAGCAGTCTATTGACAAGAAAAATGCAATAAAAACAAATAGTGAAAATCTGATAAACAGACGCTATTTGAGACTCTCCATCTATTAGTTCATGTTCTGTACTTCACTTTTTAGCCTTCCTTTTCATGCATCTTTTTCATCATCTTAGGGCCACACCAGCACCATGCTATCATCATTTACCTCGAGTGATAACGTCTTACCATGGCTTGATTATTGTACATATTCATTTCAGCAAGTTGTGTCAATACCAAGGGCAAACATGGGCATACTGGGGGCAATCAACTTTCAAGTTTTTACCAAAACAGTGAGACAATGACATCAAAGCCAATCATGCAAAAACAAAACAACCAAATCAAACTAAAACATCCAATCATTGATCCATATCACAGTAGCTTTCAGTTGCGTACCTTATCATGATTCATATCTGGATGATCTATAATTTGAATAATGTTTGGAATAACAGTATTTCATTTTGAACAATGGTTGTTTAATTTTCGATATCATTTCTCTGGAGCACACTCGATGATGTACTGAACTAGAGTGGCAAGGAAAGAGGATGATTTTTCTTTGTCTGATGTATTGAGGTTAACTATCCATCTATTGCAAATATGTCATGAGACATGATTTTCCAAAGTTTATCATTGATGACAATTCCAAATTCCACTAATTATACCTAGATGCTTGTGTTCACTTGCTATATCAAAAATCATGAAAGTTGTACTTAGGTCATCATTGGTGCTAATTTCCCCTCTGATGCTTGTACACACTTTCAACATTTTCAAATGCTCTATGATGATTTAAGCAAGCTCACCAAAAGGCTCAACAAAATGGTCGGTTTCATTTAGTTGCATTTCATTTTAGGTCATTGTACATAACTGCATATTGGATTTGCATCAAGAGTTTTGAAAGGCTAATTATTGTCATATTTCTTTGGACTATTTGTGGAGGACAATGCAAACATTTGTTTCATCATCATTTCATCATCATTATCATTATCATTATCATTTCATATTAGTTTTATTATCATTTCATCATTTGCATTCATCATCATTCATATTAGTTTTACATTTTATCATTTCATTTATGTCATTTCATAGTAGTTTCATTATCATTTCATCATTTGCATTCATCATCATTCATATTAGTTTTACATTTTATCATTTCATTCATGTCATTTCATATTAGTTTCATTACCATCATCTTATCATTACATTTTCATTATCACTTCATCATCATTTCATTAGCATTACCATCTTATCATTGCATTATCATTATCATTTCATCATCATTTCATTAGCATTATCATTTTATTATTTCATTTCATTATCATCTTATCATTTCATTTCATTATCATCTTATCATTGCATTTTCATTATCATTATCATTTCATCTCATTATCATTTCATTCCCATTATCATTATCATTCATTACATTTATCATTCATTCCCATTATCATTTCATTCATTATCATTATATTGTCATCCTTTCATTATTTCATTATCATTATCATTATACATCCATTATCATTCATTACATTTATCATTCATTCCCATTATCATTATCATCACATTATTTATCACATCATTATCATTCATTTCATTATCATTATCAGAGCATATCATTTCACTATCATTATCATTCATTTCATTCATATCATCTCATTTTATTATTATTATCATCATTTATTTCATCTCAGTATCATTATTTCATCATATCATATCATCATCATTTCATTATCATTATACATCCATTATTATTCATTTCATTTATCATGTCATGTTTATTACAAATCTTTATATTTTCATCACATCATTTTATCATACATCTCCTCATTATTTATTCATATCATTTTACATCATATCATATCATTTTATCATACAAAATTCATAATGCATATCATGAACACAACATTCATTTTTCATCATATTATCATCTTTTACCTGCATTGAAAAATCAAAAAAAAAAAAAAAGCATTCCATACATACATTTCCATATACACATCATAAGTCATCCACCTGCATGACATCATTAGTACACATTATCAAATCATCATCATCATAATAAAAAAAATTATAATCGAATCATCCTGCATATCATGTTAGTCATCCAATCATTCAAATGCATACCAAAATCCATAACTGCATATCACATAATCAACAAATCATGATGCATATCACATAAATCATATCATAAATGCACATCACATCATCAAAAACAATCATCGCTGCTACATATCATCACTCATCAAAAATGGTACAAATGTCTAAATTTCCAATGAAACTAAAATGTCCAAAGCAAAGTACATCAGATATGATAAAAAATCAGTATACATGCTCCAAAAATGGTACACATATGTGCACTCTATCTGCTAACTGGTTGATGCCCCTGATGGAGCTGGTCTGGAAGGAGGTGGTCTGCCACTGGTACCTGCATCTGGATCCTGCCAAGGCCCCGTCACTCCCATGCTCTGTGTGTGTGTCCACGATCTACTCCTAGTCCTCCTGTGAGATCGGGGAAATGGCTCTCTATGCTCGGGAGGACACAGCTCCTCATACCTGACCCTATAATACTCAGCCTCCCTCGCCATCTCCATGCCCTCTGCAATGACATACCACAGTGACACACTCTCTATAGTGCCCATCAGCCTCTAAGCAATGCCCTCATCCTCTACTGCCCTCCGTCTAAATGCATCTCTCTCTGTAATCACCTGGGCTAACTGTGGGTCTAGGGCAGGTGCCTGTGCATGTGCCTGTGCCTGTGCCTGTGCCAGCTATGCCTGTAACTGTATAATAAATCCTTGTGCCTGCACCAGCTAACTCTGCAACTGTCCTTGCAGTCCCTGTAGTGTCTACACCTGGGCCTGAAGCATGCCTAACTACCCCTGCTGAGATGAGGATCCCATCCGGATCACTGTCTTTCGCCCAATCCCTGTCCTCGGCCCCCGCATGATCTGGAAACCCTTCAGAATATCCAGCCTCGACCTCCCTAGCACCTGTCCCTCCTCCCCACCATCATCTCCATCATCATCATTAGAACTCTCCTCATCTCCGCTCTCCACCTCCTCTCCTTCAACTGCTCCCTGCTCACCGCCAGCCACCTCCTCCTGTCTCACTGCCCCTAGTTGTGGTGCTACCAGAATAGGTGTTCGCTCATCAGGACTAGTAAATCGAGGAAAAGAATGTGTATGGTAATATAGAAAATACTCATCAGACATGTCAGCATCAATTATATCTCGCCTGTCATCCCATGCCTTGGGTGCTAATGACTGGAACTCTGTATATGCTATCTGATAAGAAATACATGGCCCCCATCCGGCGTCATCTCTGCTCCGGGCATAGTGTGCAACCCCCTGTGGCATCCCCTGCATGAATCCAAACTGTCTCTGTACCCACAATGCTAGAAACCTCTCAAGAATGAAGGGAGTCCTCCCTATCAAGAACCACAAAATTCCTACAAACAACATCTCTAGATCATTTGTAGCCCATGGCTCACAATCAAGATATGGTCGCCATACAACTGTATCCATATCATCTAGCAGTCGCCTCCAATAATCCACCTTGCCCAACTTGGGCTGGGTAAAGAACATAACATACTTATATATGTAAGGCCTATCTGGTGGCCTAACTCTGGGGCACGCCAGTCTCATCACAGCAAGATGCTCCCATGCCCAAATCTGCAGCAGTGTCACCCCACAAGACAAACTGGAAGAACCCCTGTACACTACCTGATGTAAATCATGATAAAGATGCGCTAACATACATCTCCCCCATGCATATCGCCGTGGTTGTAGTAGCTTCTACTCTAGAATCCTGCCCCATCCCACTGATAATCCCTTTGCCCGGCGATTCGGACAAAGGAGCCCTCCAATAAATGCACCCAAAACTGCAGGCAAGGATAGATATCCTCGAAAGTCAGCCCACAGTACCCAATACCCAGCTATCTGTGCATCACTGTACACTCTCCTCAAGGCATCTGTACCCCCGAGCTCCTTGTGATCGTAATACACAAGGGCACCAACCACTGGGATACCTAATATCCTATATATGTCCTCCGGAGTCACCGTCACCTCACCAATCAACATATGAAAGGTGTTGTGCTCTGAATGCCATCGCTCTGCTAGTGCCGTCAACAATCCTCTGTTGACCCAAATCGGCGACATCGCCAATAAGGATCTCAAACCACATGTCTCTATCAAAGCTATGTCAGTAGGTGTCAACTCGGGAATCCTATCCCATCCTACTGAGTGTCGCTCTCTAATCTAGAGGTTTTTGAAAACCTCCTATTTTCATCACAAGGATAATTCATCAGAATCATACCAATCATTTAACCAAAATCAATTAGACTCATATCTATCAGTGACCTATATCAGTGAACTATATCAGACCCATATCAATGATTCATATCAATGCATCAAATCAATGACCCATATGACACACAATCAAATCCTATCAAGGAAACCAATACACAATCTATCTAGCTGGATATCATATCAAATCTTCTCTACGATCAATTATTATTTGTTTTCTATCGCAGAAAGAAAATTTATCAGAAGTCATATCAATCATTTATCTCACATTTACTCTCTTTTTTCTACTCTAGGAAGCAAAGTTATCAGTTCAATTACTCTTTGTTTTCTACTCTAGGAAGCAAAGTTATCATTTCAATTACTCTTTGTTTTCTACTCTAGGAAGCAAAGTTATCAGTTCAATTACTCTTTGTTTTCTACTCTAGGAAGCAAAGTTATTAATCAATCATTCGATTATTCTATCATTTTTATCCATATCAACATGATGATACAACAATTTACTTATCTATTGACTAGGGAAGCAATACAAATCATCATTTTTGCATTACTATCATCAAAACATCAATTCTTCCTATTTTACCATATGCGCTACTCTTTGGACTCTATGCAGTAAAACCCATATGTGCCGTTCTTTTCACAGGATGCGCTAAAAATCGTATGTGTCGTTCTTTTCACAGGATGCGCTAAAACCCATATGCACCGTTATTTTCGCTCTATGCGCTCAAACAGAACTCCTATGCACACTTTCCCTGTATGTGCAACTTTAATCATCCTAAGCGCGACTGTAATCACTGGATGCGCGTTTTTACTCTATGCGCCGTTGTTTTCCCTATATGCGCTTTACTCCTAAATTTTCCTATCAAATCCTATATGCACATTTGTTTTCATCGTAAGCGCTAAACTGGTTTTTTCCTAAATCTTCAAAATCTATGCTATATGCGCAACTATTTTTACCCTAAGCGCGTCTATTTTTTTCAAAAGCGTGCAAACTATCCTAAAATCTATGCTGATCTGAGAGCCATTCGAAACAACAAAACGCTAGAGTTAGAGGAAGATAAGATGATTTTGGGGAAGCTGTTGTCACGGTTTACTTATTCTGTTTCTTTTTCAGCTTTCTTGATTTAATGTCTTATTAATATGTGTTTGAATTTCATATACATTGATAAATTTTTCACTCACACAAAAGCAACTTATAGTTTTATAATTTAATCAAAGGGAGAAGAATCATTCATTTAGTTGAGAAAATGTTTTTCAAGGTCCACACCAAGTGTATAAAGGTTATTTTTCCTTTTTATTCATTAATTAATTTATCAATTTCCTAAGATGTATTAATGATTATTTCTTTCATTTAATAAAATATTTATCCATAACTACAGTTAATTATGAATCTATACTAAAATAGAGACATTGAAAAATAAATGTTTATAGTTTAAGTAACATATACCAATGTTTTTTTTCCCGCTCTCCCCTAGTCTAAATTGTCTATGCACATGGTTGAACCCACGTCGAGGGTACCCCATGGTCCCCCCCTTGTCCCCTTCTAACCAGATTCTTGCTACTGCACATGTGGTTCCATCCTTGGAGACTTCCAATGTGTTGTATGTTGTTGGGGATCTCATGATTCTTTGTAAGCTTGTTGATGAAGTTCCTAATATTCATTTATCCCCGATTAAAGGATGGAAAGACTTGTTTACCAACATGAGCGTGACTTCAAAATCTCTATCTCCTAGTCCTAAAGAGGTTATCTTGGTATCAGTCACTAATATTTCTATCCCTGAAGCTATTAGCAACAAGATTGTTTCATCCATGGAGCATTATGTGGTTGGAAAATTCTTGTCCTTTCGACCCTCTATTGATATGGTTCGTAGATGGGTTTCTGCGAAATGGCATTTGAAGGGAAGCATGAGTGTCTATGTAATGGTCAGTGGACTTTTCCTCTTTAAGTTCATGATAGAGGAGGATGTGGTCTCGGTGCTTTCTTCAGGCCCTTGGGTCTATGGGAAGCATGTTTTGTTGTTGTGCCACTAGAAACCAAGATTTGACACAATTTTTTATCTCAATAGGCCAACTCCTGTCTGGGTGCATCTCCCTGGTCTTGACCTGGAATATTGGGATGAATCAATTATTAGGAGCATTGATGATACTTTGGGCTAGTTCATCACCTTGGAATCCATCACCAAATCCATGTCCAGGTTAGTTTTTGCTCGCTTCTATGTTAATATTAATGTTAACAAGACTTTGCCCAACTCTGTGAAACTCTACTCTGTCTTTGGATCTTAGAATCAACCAGTCTCCTATGAGAATGTTGTGATTTACTACCAAAAATGTGCTAAGTTAGGCCACCTTATTTCAGACTGCAAGTTCATGTTTAGACCTATCTCCACCCCAGTGCTCCAAGTGAAGAGGTCCCTGCTAATGAATTCCCTTTTGAAGGTAAAATTGTTAAGATCATTGAGTCCCCAACCAAAACAGGGCCTACTAACCTAGTGTTTATGACAGATCGGGATGGGATCTTGGCTAACTCTGTTGTTGTGCCCAATACCTCCTTCCCCCACAAGTTTCCTTGTGTGTAAACCCCCAAGTCCTAACTCTAGTGTGACTTGGGATTTAGAGGTATCCTTGGAAAAGCCTCCCTCACCTACTATGGGTGTGGATGATGGTGAGATCTAGGAGGATGGAGCATCATTGTTTAAGCCTTGTCTTGGACTAACTAAGACTATTGAGGTGACTCACTCTCAACCTATGGAAGAAGAGTTTTGGTCAACCCCTAAGAGGAAGGGTAAAAAATGAAAGCAGATGTGGGTGGTGAGTCTAAGCCTGGTCGAACCAACCAATGGTTGACTAGGAATAGAGAAACAAAAAAGGAAATTACAATAACTAAGTGGAGGACAT
This sequence comes from Sequoia sempervirens, assembly GCA_007258455.2. Taxonomy (NCBI): domain Eukaryota; kingdom Viridiplantae; phylum Streptophyta; class Pinopsida; order Cupressales; family Cupressaceae; genus Sequoia; species Sequoia sempervirens. The sequence continues at coordinate 88,669 of VDFB02056867.1, forward strand.
TGGAAGTTTCCTCAAAGAAAGCTTCAAAATGAAATTCCTTTCATGGAATGTGAGGGGGATGAATAGCCCCCACAAACAATTGGCCCTAAATAACTATGTTGGAACACAAAATAGATGTTTTACTTCTACAAGAAACCAAGATGAAGGAAACCATTTTTGAATCTATAGCAAATTATATTTGGATGAATGCTCTCTTTGCTTATAGTGATGTGAATGTGGCTTCAGGTGGTTTTTCTATAATGTGGAATCCCATGAGGATCTCTGGTTCCAAACTATTCTATTTTAAGAATAGTGTGGGGGTAAGGTTTTCCAATGTTGGGGGCTCCTGGTCTTTGATCAACATTTATGCTCCCAATACTATAGGAATCAAAGGAAAACCATCTGCCAAGAAACATCTTACTAGATTTTATCTAATAGGGGAGACCGATGGATGGTGGCTGGAAATTTCAACTCCCCCCTTTACCCCTCGGAGAAGAATGGTGGCCTAATGGATTACTCTGATAGCATGTCTGACCTGGTTGACTTCCTGAACTATACTAGCTTGATGGATGTTGATTTGCAGGGCCATTCTTTTACTTGGTCCAATAGATGCCTTGGGGCTAGTCTAATCGAGGTCCATCTAGATAGATTCATTTTTTCTCCTTATTGAACTACCTTGCTTCATGCTAATTTATTGGCCCTACCCCAGACTGTTTCTGACCACAACCCTCTTCTACTGACCCTAAATGAACACTCTGATGTTGGTCCTTTCCCCTTCCAGTTTGAGATCATGTGGAACTCCCATCTTGACTTCAAGAATAAGATTGCTAGTTGGTCGAATATCTTGATCCATGGTTCCCCTATATTCCAGATCTTCCATAGGCTCAAACACATCAAAAATATGGTTAAAGGATGGAACAAGAGGGTTTTTGGGGATGTGTTCTACGAAAAAAAAAGTTGTGCCTGATAAGATTGACATGTTACAAAAGAGGATGGAGGAAGGTGATACCTATATTTTGACCTGTCAATAGGAGAAAACTGAATGGTTAGAATGGGAAAAAATCTTGAAGAAAGAAGAAATATTTTGGAAGCAAAAATCCAAAATACAATGGATGACTGAGGGAGACTAGAATACTTCCTTCTTTCATGTTCTGACCCTTAAACATAGGAAAATAAATCAAATGAAAATTTTGAAAAATGAGGTAGGGGATGAGGTGTCTCATCCCTTACAAATTGGGCTATTTGTTGTTGGCCACTTCAATAGGTCATTCTCTACTCCTATTGAGGCTCCCACCCCAATGTTGGATGCTCTGATATTGGAACCCCTTCCTAAATCCATATCCATTAAGGAAAATGTTTCTATAATGAGAGCTATTACTTTGGAGAAGGTTAGGTCTATTGTGTTTAGTATGGGTGCTTTTAAAGCCCCTGGACCTAATGGTTACCCCCCGACCTTCTTTCAAATCTTTTGGGACATTGTGGGTGAGGACCTTACTCTGGTGGCTCAATATTTTTTCAACTTTGGTAAGTTGCTCAAATAGCTTAAACATACCTTCATTTCCCTTGTGCCTTAAATTAATGAACCTTAGACCATGGCAGATTTTTGGACTATTAGCCTTTGTAACACTGTTTATAAGATTTTTTCTAAAATCCTGGTGAGCCACTTGAAACCCCTCTTGGATAAAATGATAAGCCCAAGTCAAAAAGAATTCATCCCGATTTCCATATCTTGGATGTAGCTATATCCACTCATGAAATCTTACATTCTATGGATAGGCATAACAATGCTAATATGGCTCTGAAGCTGGACATTTCTAAATCTTACAATAAAGTTTTGTGGAACTTCCTTACCAAAGTCCTTGCTAGGTTTGGTTTTAATCAAAATGTGATTAACATCATATTGGAATGTGTTACCACAGTTTGGAACTCTATCCTAGTCAATGGAGTGCCTCATCGATTCTTTGCAGCTAGAAGGGGAATTTGTCAAGGGGATCCCCTCTCCATGTATCTTTTTATAATGGTGGCTAATGTCTCGAGTAGGAATGTTACTCATATGTTGTTGGAGGGCTCCATCAAAGGTGGCAAACTAGCCACCACCCTTGAACCTATTTCCATTCAGGAATTCATTGATGACACTATGTTATTTGGGAAGGCCTCAGTGTTGGAAGCTAGGAAATGGAAAAGTTGCCTCAATCTTTATGTAGCTTGTTCATGTCAGTGTATTAATTATAATAAAAGTATGATCTATTTTTTAACTGCACTCCTGGTCTGCCGGACTGTGTGACTATTGTTTTAGGTTGTGTTAGTGTCTCTCTTCCTTCGGTCTACCTAGGCTCAATCTCACTGTCAAGGAAGTTGTTGGAGCTAAAAAATCCACCTTGGTTTTCACATGCTTCCATTCTCATTTATCATCCCATTTTCACCATAAACCTCCATTACCCTTGATTTTTACTTGACATCAAGCATAAGTTTCTCTACATAGCTAATGAAATAAAGCCTTTCATTATCACTTTGAAGTAAATCCCTTTCTTAAGATGCTTCCTCAGAAGCACAAGGTATGTCACCAAGATAGTGCCATATCAAAGAAAGATTCACCATAGTATCCTCAACAAGATCAATCAAAGGCTGATGAAAATATCGATGAGACCCTCCTTCTTCGAGGAGAAATACTCAAATGTCTCTCTGAAAACCCAGAGAGCAACATATCGAAGATACCTGGATGCTTCAAAGAGAAAAGTTAACTTGTCTCTCTGACAAGAAATGGTAACATTGATACTCTAAGGATATAGGATTATTTTGCATTCAGGAAACAAAAAGCCATCTCTCAGACATCGAGAGATTATTATAAAATAATTGGTGAATTACTGACAAAAACATGGTCGAGTGAGTATAGTGGAAATATTGAAGAGACATCAGTGTGTCAAAGTGAGAAATGAAGAAGTCTCATCAACAATGAAAGAACAAGTAATAACAAGATGTTGAGGAGACATAAAGGCATCAAATAGACATTGATAAAAGTCTCTTCAACATTATAACAACGGGAATACAACTACAAGCATACATTGTTGATGAGACTATGGGGCGTCAAAGGGAGATAATCGTGGGTCTCTCCAACATTTTAAAGAAAAAAAAGAGGTTATTCAAAGAAACATTGTTGAAATGAGGAACACGGGTATGTCGAGGAGACATAAGCTTATCAGGAAGAAATGTTCACTAGTCTCATCAATATTTCAAATATCAAAAGAACAAGGAAGAAAGAACTTGAAATGCAACCATCGAAGAGACCTTGTGGGATCAAGGAGAGAAACTCAAATGTCTTTGATATTTTGAAATAATGTCTCACCCAGTTGACATGACTAATGATGTCATTGAAGAGACAATTGACATTAATATCACAGTTGATTAGAAGGGTGGCGCGAGTTCCATTTATGAATCAAAGCTCCTTCAAGCGAGCCAAATATTGATACACTTGAATCTTGAGAAATTGAAAACACTGTGAATTGTGGCTAAAATCAGGAAGGCGGAGTTGGACAAAAGCAAGTAGCTCAAAAAATTGCAGCATCCATTCAAGTAATTGCTATTGGATTAGTTGAGCATGTTCTATAAAAAATTGTTTGAAGTACTATACAAGTATGGTTTTGAGATAGATAAAACCCTAGAAAAACCAAAAGTAAAGAGGCAGAAAATAAAGGCTAGGCCATTAAACCAAGACTTGATAGATTAGTGTCTCAGGTTTGGATGAAAATATAGGAGAAAAACTCAATTAAATTCTTCATGTGAAACATTGAAAGATAGCCACAAAATTCTTGGGGATGTCTGGTCTTTGCAAAGAGGCTATCATCTATTTATATATCATTACAAAAATAAATACATACATAGACCTATCTCAAATCCACAAAATATGAATTTGGCAAAGCTTGTGATGCCTAATGTGTTTGTCAATGTGGAACTAGTTAAGGCACTAGCCAAAAATTATAACCCTAAAATGAGGGCAATCTATTCCCATGATGGTTCACAATTTATTATCATAACAAGGGATTATATCTGCATGGTTTTTCAACTTGACACATCCATGAAAACAAAATTGAGGATAAGAGATATGTTGGAAGAGTATCAAACCATTGATAGAAGTTATAAGAGGTGGAAGTTACCTCTAAATAGACCCAAGGGCCTAGGAAACCAACTTAGAAGATTCTCTAGTGATGAAAGACCCCCTGTTTCCTATGGATTCATTTGAAAAATACTAACAATACACCTACTATTTAGCTGGCCAAGTCTTAGGAATTGATGCTCCTACCATGATGGCTATAGATCCCATGGTTCTAGTTGCAGATATCCAAAGCTAGGATGCTATGCCCTATGATTATGTATAATACTTGTCTAAGGTCATTAATACCTCCCTTGTTTCCAATAAGAATAATAGAGATGCCATAAACTTCAAGAATTATTCTCTACTCATGCATATGATACTATATGAAGGACAATCAATGGGAATGTGGGGAGAGGAGTTGAGAATCAAGGATTTGGATATTGATGAGAATTATAGACCAGTGCAGATGTGGATGTCCATATGGGATAGTAGATGTGGGAGATCCCACTATTTATATTTTGAGGAATATTTTGTCAAACCCTTGTATAAGTTACTTGGCCATAAATGTGACTATAATTTTTCCCTAGAAATACAAAGGTTCCTCAGACCAAAGGAGAAGGGCCCTGGAGGAAAGATAAGCCACAATTTGGGGGATTGATATGCATTTTTGAGGTAGCTCTATTCTTACTACCTAAGACTATGCCAAACAGGGTTGCATACCTTGAGATTGTAAGGAAGTTGGTCTATTCAAACTTCATGCACCTCAAAAGCTATGGAAGGAAAACTTTTATGCCTTCTACTTTATGTTTCGGTGACTTTACCATCATTGTTGATACAGGGTATGAATCGATTGGTAGAAAAAATAGATTATTATGGCTTGCCATTGGGAAAGAGGGAGAATTTTGACCCTGAGAACTTTATTTATGATGCCAATATCTCACAGAGACTGAAAAGACATGAACATGAATTCTTCATGGATGATGTCAATAGGAATTATGATGAAACTTAAGTGATGATGAGGAAGGCTTCTTACAACAAAATAGTTATGGCTGAGGCCTAGAGAAAAAGCAATAATCCATTATATGTAGAAGCTTTTCATGAAATACAAGACCCTATGGAAAGGATTTAGCAATTTATCTTACATGAAGAATAATTAACTAAATATGTACCTCTCGTAGATTTTGAAAGAAGAAGAGATAATGGTTCTAGGAAACAAGCTGAGAACATAGTGCCTTTAAGTTATTTATCACCACAACCTACTCCAGAGGTGTGATTCTCAGTTGATACTCCTATTATTATTGAGGATGGAATTTAGGAAGAGGATGAGGTTACACATATCACCATTCCCACTGTTCCCCAATATGAAGTGTCACCAGAGAGGAATGTGATCACCTTTGAGGCTTCTAATGAATTTTCTGATGATGTGAGACATCATGCTAGCTAGGATTTCATTGTAGATACATTTGTTTGAACCCCTGAGTTGAAAACCTTCATCTATGAGTACAAAGGAAGAATGATTAGAGAAAAACTAAAAGAAATCAACCCTGAACAAGAAGCAGATGCCTTGAAAGAGCTCCAGAATGAGGTTGATAAAGAAATGGATAATATGACTCCTAAAAGAGGAAGAGAACTACTACAAGAAGTTGAGGTCATGCTTCTTCTAGGGTGGGACATCAACTCAAGGCCATAGTATTTGATAGTTTCCTGAAAAGAGAAAACAAGGCCTTATAATTGACAGATGATGCCAGTGATAAGATATACACTGGATCAGGATATAATCCTAATAATACTACTCTATAGATTTGGGCCCTTTACCCACCAAGAAAGAGGCCTTCCCTCATCAATAATCATGATCAGATCTTTGGTCACCTTCTAGTACAAAGAGTAGGGGATACAAACCCAATGGAGACTACTGATCTAAATGTAAATGTGGCCAAGTTCACTAAGGCTCAAATTCAGAAATTGGTCACAGATAATAAGGGGTTGACTAATGAAAATGGGAGATTGAAGCAAGAAGTAATCAACTATAGAGATAGATTACCTTCCTCCTCAAGGCCTTACTCACCATTGATTCAATTTGAAAGGAAATTACTTGAATAAATGTCTAATACTACCTACTAGAAGCACAAATATGAAATGATTCAGAAAGGGAAAGAGGAATTGAAGAGAAACTAAAGACTGCTATATTTGAAATGGCATCAGAACTAGTGTGTAGGAGATTTGATGATATGATTAAACTTGGTGACAAAGTTTGGGATATCCATGAAAAAACCTATGAAACTTTTCAAGAAAATAATAGGTTATGTGACAAAATGAAGGAGGTGGAACTACAAATAAAGGAAAAGAAAGGTGATAACAAAAGTATACTTCAAGAACATCAAGAGATTATTAACACACATGATAGCTTCCATAACATACTGACACGAGAATTGAGTGACTTCAGTTTGTCACTAAGTATGGCTCTACCAAATTTCTTTGAGGAAACAAACTTAAAAGACCAGGATGTGCGGAAGGATGAGATAGCCCAGTATCTTCCAATAACTCTTGATTAAATTAATGATGAAGATAAATTTCTCGAGAAAAAAATGTGCATGTAGGAAAAATATTTGAACTTGAGCATGCAATGAAAGATATAATAAACAATGCAGACACTTATGTGAAGATAGGATATATTGAACATGTGTCAAAAATTAATTTATTCATTGCACAGGTCAAGTAGGGAGTGACAGAGTACCAAAGTTTGGCAATCATGGGTGCATTATCATGGAGCATGAGCCTTGAATACGTCTTAAGTGATCACAGGAACTTGCTGGAGAGTAACAGATCATGGTGCATCCACCGGTAAACTACTAATTTCTTATGCTTATGTTAATCAAGTTCTTAGTTACCAAATGATGTAAACTTTTGTGAACGGGCATGTAGCTTGTTGCTTCCTATATAATAAGAGAAACCAAATCCCAGTTTTAAAAAGAATCATAATCATTATCATCATTGTCAGTAGTAGATAGGTTCCATTAGTATAGCACATTCCATTCATCCATTCCATATCTCAAAAAAATTTGCTATTAATATACATATTTTAAAGCAATATAATGGAGAAGATTGTTTACAATCAGTGATCTACTTCCAGTGTTCAACTATTGTGTTAGTATTAATTTTTATATGTTATTTGGCTATCTCTGGAGTGGTCTACCTATGCTATTCAAATTAAGTATATCAACATATATTTAACTTGATAATACACATTTTCTATCATTGTGTAATTTTGTTGATTGGTTTATGTGTGAAAAAATTAAATCCCTTTTGAGAGGTCATCTTTAATAGGTTCTTGCCCAGGATTAAAGTCCTTTTAAACTAATTATCTCAATTGGTTTCCATCACATTAGAATTAAAATACTTTCAAAACTTCACAGTAACTTAGGGCAAGAATATCACTTGGATCAATAAGAAGAGTCCAAATAACTTACAAACCTGCACAATTTTACAAGGTGTAAAATCTAAAATTTCCCAACAATTAGATTTAAGCTGAGGAGTAGATCTACCTATCTCACATATTTGTCTCCATCATCATCATCCACCCCTTGAATCCATTCACCCAATAGAATTAGGCACTAGTCCAATTTAGGAAATTTTATATAATCTTTACTCACACTCTTGATTATTGAAAACATCTTCAGTAGGAATTAGTCATTTAAGCTTTACATCTACTTCACACCCACATGCTATAGTGAGTAGATTTACCACATTAGAGACCATACTCAAAACTTCAAATCTACCTTATCATTCAAGTACACCCTCCTAGGTTTAGTAGATCCTAAAGAGTAGGGGGTTATCTATCATCTTTGCCCTGTTTATTGGCCAAAAATGTACTAAGAGATTAGCACCCTCTTATGGTCTAAAAACCTACATTTTTGAGACCTAACAGATTGGTGAATCCACTGGGGAACAACTAAGCAGATATGCACCTTGAAACAAGTCACCATAGAGTCATTCAGAACTATTTCATTATGTAATTCATCAAAAGACTTTGTTGGGAACAAACATAGAAGATTGTAAACTTTTCTCACTTTTCATAAAAGTGAATGGTGACTCTATCAGAAGTTTGTAGGAACATGTGCATAACTAAGAAATTAAAATACACATCAAGAAGAAAAAACCCTAGAGTTCAGAGCATCCTATGAAATGAACGATAGGAGATCTCTGCACCAAGAAAGTCCAAAGAAGAATAATGGCAGGTGGGCAGACAAGCATGGATCCCCTCCTTCAAAGGATGACACAAATAGGAACAAAGTATCATCTGACCAATTGGATGTCATGTGTGGGGATAAGGGGAACTCATTAGAGAAACCCTTTACAATACAATATAACCGACATCATAGTGATGAAGTAGACCATTCAATTCCACTTGAACAAAACAATATAACCGACATCATTCTCAATTTCAAATTAGATCCACAAAAGGAAAGTGAATTCTTCTCATGTGTGGAGGAAGAAATAATCCAAAGGCAAAATGAGTATGATCAAAGGATTTCATCATAGAAAGGAGAAGAAACCCAGTATGGATTCATGGATCACTCTACCCCTATTGAGAATTATGATGAAATGACCACTCAAGAATTGGAAGAACATGTGGAAAGACAAAGGGAGGAAATCAGGAGGTGACGATAGTTGATAAAAGAAAGCAAAGAACTGAAGCAAAAAATGCCCCAGATGAATATTCATCCATCAAAGCCACAAAAATATGTCCCTCCCCATAAGCAAGGGGGTAACATCAATCTCATGGGTCATCTCAGAATACAGGTGTCCCAGGTACTTCAAAAGCACCTCACAACACAACTAGGAAATCTATCCAATGTGTAGCATAATGTACCACCACAAAACTCACAATCACAAAATTCCAGCAACATTCCACAATCTCACCCACCACTAGGAAAAACTTATGTTCCAGGCTATCAGCATCATGTGCTCCAACATAATGTATATTCTCACTAGAACATCAACCAAAATGTACATCAGCCTCAACATGGATTCCAATATTACCCCAATCCACCACCTCAGAATCCTTATCTACAGAATCCTGCAAGTATGAGTAGACAGTTTGACCTAGCTAGATATCCAATATACCCATACCCCATTGATACCAACTTGAGAAACACCATCCCCAAATTCACAGGGAACAATGTGACCACAATAGAGGAACATGTAAGAAACTTTGATGCTCTCATTCAATACTTAGGCATGGAAAAATAAGATTTCCTCATGAGTCTATTCATGATGTCCTTGAATGAAGAAGCAAGGGACTGGTTCAATAGCCTACTAGATGCCTCAATTTCCTCTGCAGCAGATTTAAAAAATCAATTCTTAGAGAAATATGGGAATCAATGTGCTCCTAAATTTTCCTTACATGAGTTAATAAGTATTAAGAAACATCAGAATGAATTTGTTTTTTACTTTAATAAGAGGTTCTCCAAGATTAACCACAAGATACCACATGGATCTAAACTAGCCGACTTAGTAAATTCAAGCATCTATTTGAGAGACTTTGATCCTAAAATAGGGTATGAGCTCAGAAACAGATGTCCTAGTAGCTTGGCTGAAGAAAAAAAGGTTTCTATAACCATTGAAAATAATAGGAAAGCTGTTGGCATAATTGGAAAAAGATATAACCTTAGGATCCCACAAAATCCTAATAATCACCAAAATAGACAAGAAAATCAATACAAAAATGAAAGGCTAAGATTTCATGACATTCCTTATAACACCACTTGGAAGGATGGATGACCATTGGGTAAGCCAAATTGGAAAGATACACTAAATCCTTTGAAAAAACATGGAGTGCACGTAGTGTATACTACACCATGGTGTTCACCTTGTCATAGACCCCATGCCCCTAAACATTGTGCAATGGCCCAAGCTTTCCAAGAAGATGAATGGTCACAAGAATAGGATAGAGATGGCCACACTGTAAACATGTTAAGATGGAGGTCCCATCAAATAAATGATGGATACTCATCCTCTAAGGATGGGTGTGAATATGATGCCAACAATCAAAAAAACAATGTTAATATGGAACAAGAAGTGTTCTCTGATTTGGAAGAAAATGTAGGAGAAATAGCCTATGCATACAATACAACTCCACAATTTTAGTTAAGAACACCAATAGAAGAGGAGAAGAGGTCCATCACAGCAAAAGTTGTGGCTAAAGTAAAGAGAAAGAAATACAACATAAGAAGTAGGCCTAGAGATGAAGACTAGGTAACACCTAGAGGAATGCTCATAAAAGAGTAGAAGAATAAGGAGAATCTATCATCTTACCAAAACAAGGGTGAAGCAAAGAATCCTTAGAATATTTCTCTAAAGGAGGTTGCAAATGTTGAATCTAAGAATAAACCAAATAATGACAGTGAAAATTTAAGGAAAAAGGGCTACTAAAATAGAGAAAACAAAACAAGGGATAATTGTCCCTTCATTTGACATTACCCAAGCACTAACTCAGATAAAGATGACATTTCCCTTGATGGAGATGATGAAAATTGATGAGTACAAAGACACAACCCTCAAATTGATTGCTAATTCATCTCACAAAAGCAAGAGCAAAACAAGGAGGTTAATGTCATTGAGCAAGAAACTACAAAGGCACCAGAAGTTTATTTGGGAGATACCCATACAAAAAATCCCTCCCAAGTTGATCCATTTTATACCACATTGGTGATCAATAACAAGTTGGTAAAAAATTGCATGATTGACTAAGGGGAAACAATCAATATCATTCCTTTAGTTGTCATGAAGGAATTAGGCTTGTGGGTAAACACCACCTATGGGAAGTGCTACGCCATGGGTAACAGATCAGTCTAAGTAGTTGGAGTAATATGGGACTTAGAATTCAAGTTGGCATCATACCATGAGGCAGCATATAGAATAGACATCACTGTGGTCGACACTCCCCCTTACTATGGAATGTTATTATCTAGGAAATGGACTACAATAGTAGGTGGAAATTTCCAACTAGATTTATCATATGCCACAATACCTGTGAATGGAAGAGAGGTCAAGTTGTATAGAGAACCTGGATCAAAACATGTCATTGAACTCTTTGACCCTAATCAAATGAATTGCTTCTATGATATGGATTTTGGGAGTTTTAGAATTGAGCATTCAAACCCTATGTTACTGAACATAGATCCAATTACTAGATACACTTCTCGAAATGAACAAGGCATATGGAAGATGTATTTTGATGGAGCCTATAGTAGAGAGGGGAATAGAGATGGGATTATTTTCATTTCACCAAATGGCACAACATTTAAGTACTCATTTTTTCTAACATTTGAATGCACAAATAACATAATAGAATATGATGCATTGTTACCAGGTTTAAACATTTTCTCAAAGCATGGGATTAAAGTGTTAACTATTTTTGGAGATTTAGAATTGGTTATTTAACAAGTGAGATCAAAGTACTCTACAAAAAACAAAAAAAATAAAGAAATACAAAAATGTAGTGTGGGATACTATAGAGCTCTTTGATGCCTTCTCCATTGACTAGGTGGATAGATCAAAAAACTTAATGGTTGACTTGTTGGAAAATGCGGCCTTGAAAAGAGATGGCATTACCTTAGCAGGTATCTCACAAGTAGAACTCAAGACTATACCTACAATTCCTGAAAACATTTATAATTGGTATGTCTTCAATGATGACACAAATCTGATCAAATTCTTACACTGCATTGATTAGTATGAGGCTCAAGAAATTTATTTCAATGCATTTGTTGAAGAAATAGATGGAAAACAAACTATGTTTTTCCAAGAAGTGGTCTAACTCAAAACAAACAATATTCCTAAAGGCTTAGTGGCATTATAAAGGGTGTTTGATGGGAGTGACCAAGCAATTATGAAGCAAACACCAGTGAGCAAGGAAGATATTGAATAAATTAACCTTAGGACTAAATTGGCTCCAAAAAAGGTGTACATTGGGAATAAGATAATCCCTACAATCAGATAGATGTTGACCACATTGTTGAGAAAATATAAGCATGTTTTTTCATGGGCATATGATGACCTTAAAGCATGTAGAGAAGATCTATTTCAACATGAAATACCACTTAAGGATGATGCAAAGCCCTTTAGATAGAAACAAAATCCAATAAATCCTACTCTAGAACCCATGATGCATGAAAAAGTCATGAAACTTAGAGGAGGCATTATTAAGCCCATCAAACATTCCACTTGGGTTTCCAACTTGGTGCCTATTAGGAAGAAGAATGGAAACATAAGAATGTGTGTAGATTTTTGAAATTTGAATGTTTCCTCTTAAAGACAATTATCCTCTCCCAAACATGGAAGTTATGCAGCAAAGGGTAACAGGATGTGAGTTATTTTCAATGATGGATGGGTTTTTGGGTTACAACAAGGTGAAAGTAAGAGAATCATAATAGTATAAGATTACGTTTACTACACCTTGGGGCACATATGTATATGTAAGGATGCTATTTGGCCTCACAAATGTTGGTGCCAATTTCTAGAGAGCTATGGATGTTGCATTTGCTGACCTGATTAATGCAATATGGTGGTGTACCAAGATGATCTCACAACATATTCTAAGAATGCAGAAGACCGTGTTGAACATCTAGAAAAGATCTTCCTCAAAGCTCTAGAGTATGATATTTCCTTAAACCCTAAGAAGTGCCATTTTGCTATGACTGAAGGAAAATTATTGAGCCACATAGCATCAAAGGATGGAGTAAGAATTGATCCTGAAGAGTGGAGACAATAGATAAGATTCCTATCCTGAAGACGGTAAAGTCCATCCAGTATTTCTTTAGGAAGATAAAATTTTTGAGGTTTATATCAAATTTTGCTGAGATTGTCAAGCCTATTTCAAAATGTTGAAGAAAGGAACCAAGATTGATTGGAAATCAGAAGTAATTGATGCATTCATAGCTATTAAAAGGGAAATCAAGAAGGCCACGATGTTGAAATCACCTGAATTTAGTAAACCATTTCAGATTTTCTCATATGCATCTTTCCACACCATTGCAGTAGTGGTGTTGCAAAAAAATGATGAAGGGTATGAGTAGCCAATATCATTCTTCAGAAAATCCCTTCAAGGAGCATAACTAAATTATGAAATTACAGAAAAGCAAGTGTATGCACTTGTCAAAGCTGTAAAATCCTTCAAACCTTATTTGGTAGGTGCTAAAATAATTACATATGTTCCTAATCTTATAGTCAAGGATGTATTAGTGCAAACTGAAGTCATAGGGAGAAGGTGTAGATGGATTAATAGAATTCAAGAATTTAATATTGAAATCCAAATCACCAAATTGGTAAGAGGACAAGGGTTAGCTAAGCTCATGGCTGAATCAAATCTTGAAGCATCTCAAATCTATAACACAAGGGAGGAAGAAGGTATGATCGACAACATTGAGCACACCTTATGGTATACTAATGTAACATATTATCTCAAAAACTAGAAGTGTCCTAAATACTTGAATGAAAATCCAAAAAGAACCTTGAAATTGTATATGTCTCAAAATATTTCTTTATGGATGGAGACTTGTACTAGAAGAACAAATATGGGGTGCTGTTGTTGTGCTTAGATGAATCACAAGCAAACCATATGCTGAAGGAGATGCATGAAGGAGTATTTAGAGGACATTTTTTGGCTAAGACCACTTCCCATAAGATCCTAAGGGCTGGATATTACTAGCCCAAGGTATTCAATGACTCTTTTTTCTTATGTGTGAAAGTGTGAAACTTGTCAAAGGTTTTTTGGAAAAATGAAGTATCAGGGAGAACTACCCCTCAGACTAATGCAAGTTGAACCTCCATTTCATCAATGGAGGATTGATTTCATTGGAGAAATACCAAAGAAGTCTAGTGGAGGCCATAAATGGATTTTAGTGGCAACTGACTACTTTACAAAATGGATAGAAGCCATCCCTATAAAACAAGCCACTAGTAAGGTTGTGATAAAATTTATGATGGAGAATATCATCACTAGATTTGGAACACATGTAAGGATAATCATAGAAAATGGTATGTGCTTTAGATTAGAAGAGTTCAAAGGATTCTTTGAAACTTATGGCAGAACAATTTCATATGCATCTCCATATAATCCTCAAGAAAGGGAAGGATGAATCAAGCAACAAGAGTATCCTACAGATAATTAAAAGGATGATAGACAACAATAAAAAGGCTTGGGATTCTAAATTGAGATTGGCAGTCTAGGTAGATAGAATCACAGTAAAGAAGGAAGCTAGAAAATCACCTTTTGAACTAGTTTATGGGACACAAGCAAGGATGCCTATGTAGAACCTTTTACCAGCATATAAGTTTATGCTCCAGGGAGACTTAGATATCCCTAAACTTATGGAGGATAGAATGGAACAATTGGAAAAATTGGATGAGATTAGAAGGTTGGCCCAGGAATGTAACACAAAAATGAAGGCACAAACCAAATACTTGTTTGATAAAAGGGAAAAAAATAGAAAGTTTGAAGTGAATGACATGGTCCTGTTATGGAATACCAGGTGTCAACATAAAGGGAAACATGGGATGTTTGAATCTCTTTGGATAGGACCATTTGTTGTTATAGGAAAAGGTAGTGAAGATTCCTATTATCTTCAAAACATGTCAGGAAAATATTAGGAATTGCAGTTTTAGGTTCCCATCCCCCTCCCCATCCCATTTAACCACATTCATCCATGGTCTACCTCTAAGTGATCATTTATGGATTCTTGCAATGAACTCACATTCATTCATCCCCAACTAGAGCCATTGTTGGAGCTAAAAAATACACCTTGGTTTTCACATGCTTCCATTCTCATTTATCATCCCATTTTCACCATAAACCTCCATTACCCTTGATTTTTACTATATTTGACATCAATCACAAGTTTCTCTACATAGCTCATGAAATAAAGCCTTTCATTATCACTTTGAAATAAATCCCTTTCTTAAGATGCTTCCTTGGAAGCACAAGGTATGTCGCTAAGATAGTTCCATATCAAAGAAAGATTCACCATAGTCTCCTCAATAGGATCAATAAAAGGCAGAAGCAAATATTGATGACACCCTCATGCTTTGAGGAGACATACTCAAATGTCTCTCTGACAAACCAAAGAACAACATATCAAAGAGACCTGGATGCTTCAAAGAGAAAATTTAACTTGTCTCTCTGACAAGACACAGTAACATCGATATTCTGAGGAGATAGGATTATTTTGCATTCAAGAAACAAAAAAACATCTCTCAGACATCAAGAGATTATTATAAAATAAATGGTGAATTACTGACAAAAACATGGTCGGGCGAGTACAGTGGCAATATCAAAGATACATCAGTGTGTCAGAGTGAGAAATGAAGAAGTCTCATCAAAACCACAAGAACAAGTGAGAATAAGATGTCGTGGAGACATAAAGGCATCGAACAAACATTGATAAAAGTCTCTTCGAATTTGTAACAATGGGAACACAACTACAAACATACATTGTCAATGAGTCTATGAGGCATCAAAGCGAGATAACCACATCTCTCTAACATTTTAAAGGCACAAAAGGCATTATTCAAAGAAATACTGTTTAAATGAGGAACAAAGGTATGTCGAGCAGACATAAGCCTATCAAGAAGAAATGTTCACCAGTCTCATCGACATTTTAGATATCAAAAGAATAAGGAAGAAAGAACTTGAAATGCAGCCATCGAAGAGACCTTGTGGGATTGAGGAGAGAAACTCAAATGTCTCTTCAACATTTTGAAATAATGTCTCACCAGGTTGACATGACTAATGATTTCATCGAAGCGACAACTGCCATTAATATCATAGTTGATTAGAAGGGTGGTGTGAGCGCCATTTATGAACTAGAGTTGCTTCAAGTGAGCCAAATCTCAATACACTTGACTCTTGAAAAATTGAAAACACTACGAATTGTGGCTAAAAATAAGAAGGCAGAGTTGGATGACAATGAGCAGCTCATAAAATTGCAGCGTCCATTCAAGTAAGTACTATACAAGTAGGGTTTTGAGATGGATAAAACCCCAGAAAAACCAAAATTAAAGAGGCAGAAAATAGAGGCTAGGCCATTAAACCAAGACTTAATAGATCAGTTTCCCATGTCTAGACCAAAATCTAGGAGAACAACTCTATTAAATCCTTCATGTGAAACATTGGAAGATAAGCACAAAAATATTGGGGATGTATGGACTCAGAAAAGAGGCTATGATCTATTTATATATCATTACAGAAAGAAATACAAATATAGACCTATCTCAAATCCATGGAACATGAATTTGGAAAAGCTTGTGATGCCTAATGTTTTTGTCAACATGGAACTAGTTAAGGCACTAGCCAGAAACTACAACCCTAAAATGAGGGCAATCTATTCCCATGATGGTTGATAATTTATTATCATAACACGAGATTATATTTGATGGTTTTTCAGTTTGACACATCCATGAAAAAAAAATTGAGGATAAGAGATCTATTGGAAGAGTATTAGAACATGGATACAAGTTATAAGAGGTGTAAATTACCTCTACATAGACCCAAGGGCCCAGTAAACCAACTTAGAAGATTCTATAGTGATGAAAGACCCTCGTTTCCTATGGATTCATTTGAAGAATACTACCAGTACACCTACTATTCAGTTGGCCAAGTCCTAGGAATTGATGCTCCCTCTTGTGATGGCTATAACTCCCATGGTTCTAGCTACAAGTATCCAAAGCAGGATGATAGTGTGAATCTTGTGTAGACCTACTCAAACATGATCAAACAATCCAATGTTATTCAATAAACAATCTAAAACAAACATTCCCCATGCAATTCATTCAAACACAATGAACAAGAAAACAAAGATAGAATATCAAATGAAAGCCATTGAAATCTTATTCAAAACATTCAAACCAACATCCCAGGGGGGAATTGGTGCTCCTTTGATGTGGAAAGTATCCCTTTCCCAATTCCTTGCAAAGCTTTGATGAACTTGATGGTGATTGTGTGCTCCTTGATTAAATTTGTCAATAACCTAGCTAAGATTGATGAAAACTATGAGAACTTGGATGGAAATATGGATGAACTTGCTCAAAATATGTAGATAATAATCTTGCATAAAGTTGTGGATCCCAAATCAATAAAGAAGTCCTCCATTTATAGGAAAGAAGGATGGAGGAATGAGAAATATGAAGAATGTGTGACTAAACATGAACCAATGGCATTCTGCCACTTGTTAGCATGCTATTGAAGAGAGGTGGAGCACATTTTGATCAATGTGCAAATTAATGCAATTAGGTGGAATTTTAAATTCAAAAGATAGCTTGTGGAGGAAGAGTTGAAAGAAGAGTTAATGCCACTTGGATCAAGAAAAAAGGACATGTAAGAGCTATTAATGCCATGTTGGAGGACCAGTCCTATTGGGAGGGAGATTTCAAATTGATGGAATATTCCAAAGAGATGCTTTTTTTGAATGGAAATAGAGAATTAATAAATCAAATAAATTGATTTATATGTGCAAGTTGAAAAGCTAGAGGATTTGAGGATTAGAGTTAGAGTTAATTAGGATTTAATTAACTTTAAATCAATTTAGAGGAATAATGAACATTAGTAATTTAATTAAATAAAGTTTGATTCATTCAATTAAATAAAGAACATTAGATTTAAATCAAATAAAGGTTAATTCATTCAATTTAAAGGAGATGACTTTAGGATTTGATTAAATAAAATGATATATTTAATCAAAAGAGGAACATTATGATAAGATTAAATAAAATTGATTTATTTAATCAAAGAGGAATTATGATTTAATCAAATAAAAGCACTTGTTTAATTGGGGTATGATGAATCTACGAATTAATTAAATAAGGATTATTCAATTAATTGGTAATTAGGTAAAGAAGTGGATTGAGGAGAACTGATGTTAGTAAAACTGATTGAGTGCACGATATCAATCAAGATAATTTGAACATCTACATTTTGCCCCTCTTTGAAGCAATGTACTTGTTGTGTTGGTTCAAAGAATAACCTTGCCGAGATCAAAATTCAAAAATTTCTTAAATTTTTCAAATGCGCCACTACTACCCCAACAGAAGAATTATGCCAGATATCGCCACCAAGAGATCAGACAAAAATTTGGATATTTGGGTGATTTTTTGAAAAAAGAGGAAAAGCTGACCAATGGGTCTAGAAAGGCTTTGGGATGCTAAAAATGTGCCAAAACATGAGAAAAAGACCTAAAATGAGCTTCAACTAGGAAAAAACGGGGTCGGGGGTGCAAAACCCTAGTTTGACAACTAAAACAGGGCAAAAAACCCTAATTTTCATGCTTAAATAGCCATGGAGGGGTCACTTTCCATTCACTTTTGCATTCACATTTTGAGAATTTCATCATTTTAAGCTTTGACCCTCCTACATAATGGTGCAAAGAGTGATTCCCTAACACATTTCCAAGCGAGTTCGAGTGTACCAGAGACCTCGAGGCATAGGACCAACGGTATGTGATCCTAACCCAACCTTTAGTTTTTATTTTTTAGCGCATTTATTACGTTCTGAAAGGTCAAAAAGTCCAACGTCACTATATAGTGAAGCTAAAACTACAAAATCAATGACACTAGGGGCCAAATAGCCCGCTACTGTGAATTGTGATGCTGCATCGCAATTTAGCTTTTGGGTTTCAAACTACAAATTGCAAATAGTGACAAAATCATTGTTCTTGTGTCTAAAACTTCAAATGAATTCAAAATTTTTTATGAATTTTGATGTTGTGACTTTATGAGTGTAGAAGGATAGAGAGCCTATACTTTCACGTGAGCATTGACCCCTAGTGCTAACCAAATTGAGTGGTTTACACGAGTTGTGACAGGAGCACCTAGGTGAGATCGACCTCTAGTATGTTGTCTATGCACCTATCATTAAGACTCATTTGGAAATGATGATAGCACTAGCTGAGAGGTGGCATAGTGAGACCTCATCCTTTCACCTTCCTACCGGTGAGGCCACTATTACACTAAAGGATGTCTAGTGCATCTTACAGCTACCGATTCATGGCAAGCAAGTTATTTATGATACCAATGCTGGTGGTGACGCATGCTTTGAGATCCTAGAGGTTGAGGAGCTCACAATTTTTGAGGGTCAGCTTGATTTGGACTACTACAGACACTAGGTGTTGATTTTCAAGTTGATCATGGCAGCGATCATATCAAGGCTAGTGCCTCCAGACCAATAGGGAAAATATTTCAGCTTGGGATGGGGCTTGGCTTGGGAGTGGATGCTTTGGGAAAGGACACTGTTTACTTGGGGACCAGTGATGTTGGCCTTATTATATCATTATCTGCATGAGTTTTCCTCCTGTGACAGCCAAGCGATTGGGATCGATGTCACATTATTACACATTTGGATCTAGGAGCACATTGTCGTGCTTCAACCAATGGTTACTATGGTTGATGTTGAATCTAAAAACCCAACCATTTGGAGGTATAGGGGTGAAATCACTATGAGTCACACAGGACAACAAGGCCTACCTCACTGGCATAGAGTTATTGATGAGATGATAGTATTTACTTGAAGGCCATGGTTACATATGCCTACTTGGTATGATGATGTGCAACAACTCTTCTATGCTCAGTAAGACCAATTGATGTAGGGCATGAGCATACCATGATTGAGTGCTAGTTGCTAGATAGGGTATCTAGATAGTCCAAGGATGTTCAGGATCACCCCGATGATTAGTATGTAGGAATTTTTGTGAGGACATCCAGAGAGACCACTTGGGGCCAGACGATCCCAGTGTCTAATGTGGTTGACTCATTCAAGCAGTTGGTGGCTAGGCCATGGGCCTACACATAGGGATAGGCAGATCTGGGCATCACACGTGCCAATGATGACTAGTTTAGGCCTCCACTAAAACTCATAGTTCTAGGGGTAGCGTTTCCATAGAGGGGACCCTGATGTAGGATAACGAGGAGGGGGTAGGAAGGATAGGTCCTAGGAGCACTTGGAGGAGGAGGTGGGCCCCCTCCACAAAAACCAGATTAGAGAGATCAGAGAGATTAGAGGGATTAGAGGGATGCCCACTAGCAAAGAGACTAGCACAAAGATCACTAGCCCCTATAGCCACCCCAACCACGATAGCCAAACCCATGAGCCACCTAGATATAACAACTTTAGGGGCAGATTTAGGGGTTGTAGGCTCAAATACAAGCAATTACAATGGAGAGGGACTAGGCCAGATAACAGGTCTAGGTCCTCACAATAGTGAGAGATCAGGAGTGCTATCAAAGGTAGGTGATAGAGCTACAGCTGGCCCAGGAGGTCAACAAGAGGCAACAGCTGGAGAGCATGGCTGCATCATCTTAGGGTAGGATAGTTCCTACACTGATGTACCATGAGGCTGTATGAGAGGTCGAGTACTATAGGCTCCATTATTGGTAGGCTGTACCCGTGACAACTTAGGTACCAGACTACTCTCAGTAGACAAGCATGAGACAGATAGATGATTGAGCTAAGAGACAGTCAATCGATGGGAGCAGCCACTAGGGCTAGCTACCACATACAGTTTTGATCAACATTTTGATTCTTTTTGAGATCCTCGGGCTCCATTTTTTATAGCCTTGTGGGAATTGTATACTGATTGATATACATACACATGATTCTGATTTGTACCATGACACTTACATTTTTTGATATATATATGATATGATCAATTCATTATGTGATATGACTACTTTATTTATGCATTATGGATGGACGTATTTGATGTTCTATATGCGATATGATTCTATATGATATGATGCAATGTATGATTATACAGATGTTTATGGATTTCATGGATGCATTTACTTTTTGTATTATTTCTATGCACTTTTATGATGATATATGGAGTATGAATGCAAATGATTTTATTATGCTTTAGACTAGTAGATCTAATTATGCCCCTAATGGATGATATTATTGTTGGCATATGGCTCAAGGAGATTATTGGTATGGCTTCTAGTGTTTTCATTGATGGCAACTGAAGTCACTATTGTGATCCACAAATTCAAACTTGGTCATACTGGTAGCTAAAGTCAAGTATAGTGTATTACCGACAGAGAACATGATGAACAGGGTATCCCATTAGTATGTCAATCCATATGCTTCACCGGATCATCATCTTGTGTTGTGGATCCCTAGGATAGGTTGTTAAGCATGTATGGTACCTTATTGGTAAGTTTTGTGATGTTGCATTAATCCATGTATGAGTAAAGAGATTCGACAGAATGATTTTCTATCTATTTGTTCATTATGGCCGACCTAATCAATGAAGCATGTTGCAGATGTATAAGGGATGACTGTTTAATTGTTTCTATGTT
Source organism: Sequoia sempervirens (assembly GCA_007258455.2). NCBI lineage: Eukaryota > Viridiplantae > Streptophyta > Pinopsida > Cupressales > Cupressaceae > Sequoia > Sequoia sempervirens. The sequence goes on from VDFB02056867.1 coordinate 110,081, forward strand.
TGATAATTTTATTTTGGGTCCTAGCTATGCTTTGGCCGATGTGTGTGGGCATGCATCAAAAATTATTTATGATTTCAAGCCGACATGTACAGAATATTATATTTTGTGTGAAGCCAACATATAGTGTTTAAATTCTTGTTTGCAGGTATTTATGCGAGTTCAGGTATTTCATTTTGTGTGCATGAGATATATGGGAGAAGTTATAGGGCATAGAAGTTTGGTATGCAAATATCAGAAGATCAGCTGTGAGAATTTTGCTAGTACAAAAGAGGATTTGGTGATAGAGCAGAAGAGAAGTGTAAAGTCTGACAAAAGGTTGAAAACATGATTTATGAGCTTCATCGGAATTGAAACCAGGAATTTGTAGATGATATATTCTCAGTTCAAACTTTTGTTGTAATATCTAATATTTTTGAAGGTAGTGATCCTTCCTTGTTCTGAGTAGTGAGCTCTAGGCAGTGTGCCTAAATGCATGTGCGTTCCCTTTTCTTCATACTTTTTATAGAGTATATAAATTTTGGATTAATCTCCACCGTGGTTTTTCCCCTAGCAAGGTTTCCACATAAAAATATTGGTGTTATGGTGCTTTGATTATCTTGTTCATGTGCTTGCATCTTTATTTTTGTTTATGTGTTGTTAATGGTTTAAGATCTGGATTTAAAGTTTAAATTAGTGGAACATTGATTCACCCCCCCTCTCAATGTTCCTTGAGTCCAACAATTGGTATCAGAGTAGGTTCCTCCTCAGAAGCTTAACAAATTGAGGTGGATATTGAAGTACAATGGACTCTGGTGGTCTTAAACAACAACTTATGGTAGCACTTGATGATCTTGATCAGTCTAAAGAAGAAGTCCTGGAGTTAAAATAAAATCTTGTGGATGCTGAAAAATTCATTCAATCATTGAAGGATAAAATCAACAAGTCAAGAGAAAAGAGGAAGGAACTATGTGATCAACTAAAACAAAAAGAAAATAAAATCTTGGAAGATGCTCACCTGAATCAAACCGTAAAAAGAAATAACCGAAGAATGTGAAAATCTTTCTAGGGACAATGCTACTCTAAAGCTTGAGATGGAATCTTTGGCGATGAAGCTAACTAACGAGATTGAAGAAAGCAAGAAGAATGAGGAGAATCAAGCTCAGTCCTTGAAAGAAAAATACAAAGAATGTAGCCGAGTTAATAGTGGATTCATTCAGTTGGATATTGAACTACAACAATCTAGAAGTAATGAACAAGAGCTTGAAAGATAGATAGTTATTCTCAGAGATGAACTCTCTACTGCAAATGAATACAAGGAGAAGTTTAGGATCAATTCTGCTAAGCTTGATGAGATGACTAAAGGACAGAAGGATGCAAATGATAAGTGAGGTCTTGGATATGAGAAGGAAGAAAGCTCTGGATCTGAACACAAGGATCCCAAACAAAGAAATCAGATGAACATAGGTAGAAGGTATTCAATAAGACAAACCAATGCTCATAAGTTTAATGGTTATTTCTTTCCTTGTAGTAAATTTGGTCATATGGCTTCTCAGTGTAGAAGAAAATTAAATTCAAGCAATCCATCATTTCTTGGTCATTTTTTTAGTTGTAATAAGTTTGGTCATAATTCAATTGAATGTAGAAGTATGGCTATCAGTATAAGGAGTGTAAAATGCTACACCTGTGGAAGATTTTGACATGTTGCTAACCAATGTAGATCAAGGGGAAATCAATGGAATGAATGGACTAGACAAAGAAATTTGGTGTGTTACAATTGCAACAGATTTGGTCACATTGCAAGATTCTATAGGAACAAGAACATGGATAGAAGAGGTCTGGTATATCAAGAAAGAAATTCACAGAAAAATGATAAAGGAAAAAGAAAAGTGACTATGGAAGAAATAAGAGATCAGATGAAGAAAACATGGATAGAGAAGAGTGAATCTGATAAGCTCGTACTGGAAGCTGCCTTCGGTAATCCCTCTAGTAATTCCACTAGAAATTGATCTCAAGCCATCGGCCTAGGAGGAGTATTTCAAGTAAAATCCATTTTCCCACTATCAGTAGTTGGCATCAGAATACAAGAAGTTGTAAGTAGTTGTGCCATTAGCCAATAAATGTATTTGTGATCACTTGCTCTATAAGTTGAGATCTTGAAGGCTCTTAGATGGATTCTTCTCTTGCTATCTGAGAGAGCAGTGTAACTGAGACTCCTAGGGAAGAGTATTTATTGCATAAAAAGTTAGGTGCGTGAAGCTATAAAAGGATACTTGGAACCCTTATTTGTCACTTTGCATTGAAAAAGAATAGTGAAAGAGCTTCTAGAGTAGAATTTTGAAGGAGTTAAGTTGATTCAGCAGAAAATTCATTAGGTATTCCATTCGCTTGTAGAATTTCTAAATTTTTGCTCACTAGAAAAACCTTGTTCAGTATGGAAAATGAAGAAAATCAAGGGAGTTGTGAGTTTGGATGAATACAATAGTAGGAAGATCAAGGATGTAAGAGATATGTTGCCTACCAGAAAATTGAAGTGGCTCGAAGGAGTGAAACATAGGAGTTTGGACATTTGGAACCAATTTCCTTATTTTGACAATGTGGAAGTGGTTAGGTTCATCTTGAGCAGATTGAATGAAGATACTCTAAATTTGGACAAACCCTATCTTATTTCATAGGAAGTGATTAGAAATTTAACTAGGTTATGCAATTTTGGAGATATTCTGAAGAAGAAGTCGATTCGAAATAAGGAATTCAAAACCCTAACCAATGTAATAGGAGATCAGAGGGATCTGGTAATTTTGATGATCAAAGATCCATTGACAAGATACATTACATAAGTAATTTCATACAAAATCTTCTTCAGAAATAGGGAAGGATCAACCTCAGCAGGCGCAATTTACATTTCACATAAGATGATAATGGAGGACCAAGACTTTGACCTGTACAATTTACTAAAAGATCAACTAATGGAGAACATGCAATTGACAATGGATATAGATTATCCTTTCAAGTTTGGAACTTTGATCATATGTATCATGATGTATTTTCTAAATTGGTTGCTACAGAATGATAATGTTGTATGGAAGGAGAGTGAATTGGTCTGTAAGCAAATTTTTAAGCATTTCAATACTCTAGAAAATTGTGAGCAAGTTTATGAAAATTTATTTAGAGTATTGTTAGGAAAATTTGGAGTAGTTGGTATTTCTCTTTCAGTAGAAATAGTTGAAGTTGGATCATCTTCTGGTAAGACGGAGAGGAAGCAAAAAAGAGCAATACAATTTACTGATGATACTCCATTACTCAAGTCTCCTAAAACTAAAGGAAAAGGAAAAGAACAGATAATTATGGACATACTTGATGAGGACCCTAATGAATACACCCCAAGAGATGAACCAGAATCAGTTGAACCAGATGAAACAATGGCTGAAGAAAATGAAGAAGGCACTTTATTCCAAACAAAGATACTACAAATAGTTCAAGAGAAAGATGAAATGCAAAATATTGTTGACATGTGGTTAGATCAACTGTCATATGAGTAATATTTGATTGAAGGTACTTTAGGCAAATAGTTTGTGTAGAATAACATTGAATTGGAAAGTTTATAGAATGTATTCCCTTAAGAGTCGATTGAGTGTATTAAGGAAGTTGTGGCCTCTGACTCTCAAGATAAGAAAGAGGAGGAAATAATCCTACACTTGAAGGAGCAGTTTAGGCTATCCCTTACAAAACTAAAAAAGAAAATGAATGTGTTGAGACAGTGCATCAATTCAACTAATGACATCTACAATTATTGTCTATGTTGGCCTCATGTTGTTGGAAAATACAAATTCAAGCTAGAGAAAATTGAAAGTGAATTGAATAAAATTGGTCAAGACTACAATATGGTTCAGGACCAGAATGGAGCAGTAAAGAACAAAATTCATGAGTTGCAGGTTGATCATGCAAAGATTCAATTTTCTAGAAACACTCTTATGGACACCTTCTGGAAAGTAAAGGTTTAAACTGAATGCAGGTTGGAGAAGCTAATTGAAGTCCTAAGGAAAGGAGAGAAGTTGGAAGAAGCAATTACAATTCTGGAATCCCTCATTTAGATCATTAACCGAACATTAGAAAATAATAGTTTGATAATAATTATTCAGATTGTTGTAGATGCTTGGAAGAAACTCCTTCTGGAGATGAAAAATAAGTATAAAATAATTTGATGATTTGTGCAACAGCCGTAGTTTTCCAAATTTTGATCAAATTTATGTTTATCAAAAGGAGAGAGAGAGAGCAGTAAATTTTTGTTTTAGAAAATAAAAAGGAAGAAGTGCAATAAGAATACTAGAAAAAGGGTAGAAAAAGAAATATATTTTTTTCATTGATGTTAGAGGGGGAGAGAATGCATTGAAAAATTCCTTGACATCCTAAGGGGGAGTAGTGTTTTGTTGTGTTTTGAAATTTTGGAGTTTAGCAGCGTACCTCTAGTTTTAACACTTAGTCATTTTTCACTAAGTGTTTCCATCAATGCCAAAGGGGGATATTGTTGGCATATGGCTTGGGGAGATTATTGGTATGGCTTCTAGTGTTGTCATTGATGGATACAAAAGTCACTATTGTGATCCGCAGATCTGAACCTGGTCATACTGGCAACTAAAGTCAAGTACAGTGTATTACCGGCATAGAACATGATGAACATAGTATCCCATTAGTATGTCAATCTATATGCTTCACTGGATCATCATCTTGTGTTGTGGGTCCCTAGGACAAGTTTTTAAGCATGTATGGTACCTTATTGGTAAGTTTTGTGATGTTTCATTAATCCGTGTACAAATAAAAGGGATCTGGCAGAATGATTTTCTATCTATTTGTTCATTATGGCCGACCTAATCAATGAAGCATGTTGTGGATGTATAAGGCATGATTGTTTAATTGTTTCTATGTTTGAGAATTTTGTTTTGGGTCCTAGCTATGCTTTGGCTAATGTGTGTGGGCATGCATCAAAAATTATTTATGATTTCAAGCTGACATGCAAAGAATATTATATTTTGTGTGAAGCTGATATATAATGTTTGCATTCTTGTTAGCAGGTATTTATGCAAGTTCAGGCAATTCATTTTGTGTGCATGAGATATATGAGAATAGTTATAGGGCAGAGAAGTTTGGTATGTGAATACCAGAAGATCAGTTGTGAGAATTTTGCTAGTACAAAAGAGGATTTGGCGACAAAGAAGAAGAGAAGTGCAGAGTCTGACAGAAGGTTCAAAACTTGATTTATGAGCTTCACTAGAACTGAAACCAGGCATTTGTAGATGTTATCTTCTCAGTTATAACTTTTGTTGTAATCTCTAACATTTTGTAAGGAAGTGAGCCTTCCTTGTTTTGAGCAGTGAGCTCTAAGAAGTGTGCCTGGATGCATGTGCATTCCCTTTTCTTCATACTTTTAATAGAGTATATAAATTATGGATTAATCTCCACCATGGTTTTTCCCCTAGCAGGGTTTCCACATAAAGGTATTGGTGTTATGGTGCTTTGATTGTCTTGTTAATGTCCTTGCATCTTTATTTCTATTTATGTGTTGTTAATGGTTTAAGATCTAGATTTAAAGTTTAAATTTGTGGAACATTGATTCACCCCCCCTCTCAATGTTCCTTGAGTCCAATAGTTATATGTTGTAATTATGAGATGTATGGGATATTATGACATGATCTTTTTATTTTTTAGTATCTTTTTCATGTATGATATGATGAGGCATATATGGATGATATGATGATGCTTATATGATTATGTAATCGATGCAAATGTATGGTTTATGAGATGCTTAGAATAACCAATATATATTATGATGCAAATGATGGAAATGCAATGCATGCGAGATGATTTATGTTTGCCTATTATATATGATATGCATGATATGAAACATGATGATGGTTTGTGGATGCAAGATGGATGCATTGGTGATGTTTTTTTTAACTATCATGGTACCATGTTAGCGCGGAGAGAAGAAAGAAGAAATAATGATGAAAAAAGAGGATCCAACAAGTCTATGATCTATGAGACTTTATTAGAGATGAGGATGATGATGATGATGATGTATTGCTTATTGGGAATTGATATTTAAAAAGGGCTTACTTACCTTATGTTTGTTAACACACATAGGCATGATGCATCAAGGTATAAAGAACCTGGATAGCGTTGCACCTAGTGTTATGGACTTTGACTCAAAAATCAGATAGGAGTATCCTTGTTCACACCTAGTATACAAAACCTTATTTGAAATGCAGTTCAAATATTCTAAACATATTGGACCAAAACATAGAAAGGAAAGCCTTCCTATGTGGTCAACAAGACACCTAAAACACCCTCCCTACAAACCAAACAAAGCACACATGACCAAGGTTATTTTACAAGAACATCCAACAAGAATAGTAGATAAAAAGATAATGATCATTGCCACATTCCTTTATCTCTAAATCATTTTGTTTAGACATCATCAAGAGGTCATTGGAATGGGAACAATAAGATAAATCAACAAGACAAAGATCAAGTAAACAATCTAATGTTCTTCATACTGCTAGCCAAGACTAAACTACGGTGATGCCTGATGTTGATGTCCATTGTAGGAAGGATGCATTCTAGGACATGATGTTATTAGATGATTTTGGGATTGATTGGATGATGGGCTACTAGCACCAAGAGTTGAACAACTTGTTTACCTACTGACCTAGACTTGAAACCTTGATGCTTGAGTTTTCAATTTCAATTTTCTATACCTGTTTTTGATTGTGTTGCTGAAGGGTGAAGGTGATGATTGATTTATTATGAGTGGATATTTATTTCAGGTGAAAGCAAGATGGGACAGATGGGTTTTTTCAAATATTTGGATGTTTTTGACATTTTGAAATGTTTTGAGGCTGTTTTTGGTATTTTCAAGATGTTTTATGTTTTAATTTTCATATTTTCCAATGTTTTTGGTATTTTCTATGATTTTGACCAAGATTTTAACCTAAAGACCTATCCTAGGGGCCTCAGGGGTTGATCAAAGATTAGCCTTTCCTACATTATACATGCAAAGACCATGTAGTTTGACTCACACAGACTCATTATTGATGAGATATGAATAAATGGATTTCCAGTTTATTATGATAGACTGACCTAAGTGTCTTGAAGGATGATCAAAGATCAACCTTGCCTACATTCATAGCTCAAAGACCCATAGTTCAAAAAGATGACTCTATTTTTGACTTTTCGACCTATTTTTGGATTTTGATATGTTTTGAATGTTTTTTGGTTTTCTGATTTTTTGAATGTTTTTGGATTTTTTAATTTTCTAAATTTTTTGGATTTTTTTATTTTTTGAATGTTTTTGGATTTTCTAATTTTAAGGAAGATTTCAAGAATATACATGAATCTGATCTAGCGCAGGTATAAGAACATGCCCCTAGTGTGATGCAATAGACTACTCTGATATAGGTAGGAAAAACTGACCTTAAGAATGGGCCAAGTAGTACTAGGAGGGATCATGATATGAACATAGGATCAATCTATGATGTAGACACAAATGGGTGATGGATGGAGATACAAAAGTGTGATGGATGAATGATGTAGAACAATCCACAAAGATCATGGTGGATGGAAAGTGATTATTTACACAAGGCACCTATTTGTCAAGTTTTCACCAAGGTACTTGCCCAAGGCGCCACCAAAGTGGTTTTCACTAGAGGATGATTTTTGTTCTTTACTATTTTCAATCATTTTTTTGATTTTTTTAGATTTTTTGGATTTTTTTTTGGATTTTTGGATTTATACCTTGTAAGATTAGACATATTTTTTTTTGAGATGGGAGCTATTCATAGTCTCCTATAGAGGTTCACCTTATGGTGTGGATAACTGATATGCCCTTGACTTTTAGCTTGTTGTGACGATGAAGGGTCCCAACCAATTGGGTTCAAATTTTCCCTTGCTATTTTGATTTGGTACATTTTTCTAATTCTCCTTCAATAAAAGCTCTTTGACTTGAAAGGTCTGACTCCTGATCTTCTTATTGTAGCTCTGCTTGAGATAGTTTTGGTAGACTTGCAAATGGTTTAAGGAATCCATACACTGCTCATCTAGTAGTTCCAGCTCATTCAATCATGATACTCAATATTCTTCATCAGTGATGAGACTCTGCAATGATATTCTCAAGGATGGGAGCTTGATCTCAATGGGAATGATGGCTTTTGATATGTAGACCAGGGAGAAAGGGGTTGCACCTATTGGTGTGTGGGTACTTGTTTGGTAGACCCATAAGGAGAGATTCAACTATAGGTGCCAGTCATGACCAGTATCATTGACCATTTTCTTTTGGATTTTCAAGATTGTCTTATTGGTAGCTTCTACTTAGCCGTTACCCTGGGGGTAGTATGGAGTGGAAAAGTGATGTTGGATATTGAAATTTTGGCATAGGCCTCGAACATCCTAGTATTTGAAAGATGTCTCATTTTTTAGATAATGGCATGAGGGACACCATAGCGGAAAATTAGGTAGTTCAAGATGAACTTGGATATCTACTTTCCTATGATATAGGTCATGGGAATGGAATCTACCCACTTTGTGAAGTACTATGTGGCAGTGATGATGAACTTATGTCCATTGGATGAAGTGGGTGTGATTTTTCTGATGAGATCAAGCCCCCATTGTGAAAAGGACCAAGGTGTAATGATTGGATGAAGCTCCTGAGCTGGTGCATGGATAAGATCCCTATGTTGTTGACACTGCAAGCACCTTCAGACATAGTTGTGAGCTTCCTTCTCCATTGTAGTCCAATAGTACTAAGTCCTCAATAGTTTCTTAGCCAAGGTCATACCAGTCAAATGTGACCCACAAATGCCATTGTGTACCTTGATTAAAGCAGTCAAAGCTTCCTTAGCATTTAGGCATTATAACAAGGTTCCCTTAATACTCCTATGATATAGGGTATCTCCTAAGATAACAAAGCGAGATGATTTCTTGACAAATTTTCTTTTAAGGTTTGAGGTTATATTAGTGGGGAGGACTCCTATTCTCAAGTGGGTGTATATATCATGATACCAGGGATCACCAGGATCAACACTTTTATTGGCAACTCAAGGGCAAACAATTGAGAGGGGGGGTGAATCAGTTATCACCGAATATCAAACTTATTCAACTTATTAACCTTAATTATAGATCTGATCATTAATCATGAAAGCATAAATGAACAACACATCAGAAGCACACATAACACCAATATTTTTTATGTGGAAACCCTGTTAGGGGAAAAACCATGGTGGAGGTCAATCCACAAGATTATACCCTATTAAAAGTATAAGAAAATATAAATGGGGAATGCACATGCATTCAGGAACACTGCCTAGAGCTCACTACTCAAATGCAACAAGGCTCAATGCCCAAGACACACTATCTTACAAAAATATTTAGATTAAAACCATCTAGATTTGAACTGAGAAAATAGCATCTACTAATGCCTAGTTATAGTTCTAGTTAAGCACATGAACACTTCACTCTTCTTCACTCTCTGCTCTGATTTTGAATGATTTGAACTTTATTCTCACATAAGACTCATACACTTCACATTTTCACCCACACTCATGCCTTCAAATGATAAAAAAATTTCTCTTATATATCTACAACAAGAAATTACATCGCTAAAAGTTAGCCACAAAAAGATAATAAAATAATTACAAAGAGTCAGCCCAAAACAAATAAAGATTATTCATGCGAATTAACCAAGGTCTGCCATAACATAGTGAAGATTAAAAACAACATCTCCAACATGAAAACATTTCAATTAATTTCTCCTCGAAGATCCACAACACACTTCAACACCTTGTCAGCCAAGAACATGAAAAACATGAACATGCAAGAGAAAATATTAGATCACAAGCACAACGATCAATACAAACATGCCACAACGATAGAGAATGAACTAGAAACATCCACAAGCATCATGAAACACTAGAGAAGAATCCACAACAACTAAACTTACTAAAATCACATAATCTTTAAACTTGAACACTAACTGAAGCGAGAGAAAAACTGTCAGAATGAAAATCTTCATAACTCGATCAACTCTTCATGTGGATCTTTGAAATTCAATGTGGATAAACTAGACATACTCAACAAGAAACCCTTTATTCCACAACCTCAGAACAACAATGTAATGAACACACTAACAAAAATAACTTCACTTCACCACTGATAACTTGTAGCACTTCTTATTACAATTCTCTCAATATCCTCGACATATACAGCTTCTAATGCAGCAATGTTAATAATGTTGAAATCAATGACAACCACATATCAACAACACAACCACAACATCCAACAATCTCCCCCTTTGGCATTGATGGCAACACATGATGTGAAAAATACCATCAACACAACTATGCTTACTTCTCCCTTTAAGTTCTAACTTTTCTTTCCTAAACTCTTCTCCCCACAAGGCTCTTCTCCCCAGATAATTAGCATTTTGTTTTTCACATTATTCTTCTCCCCCTTTGACATCAATGACAAAGATATCTTGAATACAAGCTCTAAACCACATATCTGAACTTCTAAACATCTGACTACTCCCCCTGAGTAACAACCACCACAACATCAATCTGGATCAAAATATGATCATGTAATGCATGGATTGATGCAAAGTAATGCATCCTTAGTTCTGATTAGGAGGGGTAATCACCCCTAACTTCCCTTTGAGATACTCAAAAGTATCCTTAGGAAATGACTTTGTAAAGATATCTACAATCTTCTCCTTAGTAGGCACATACTCCAATCTGACTTCCCTTTCAGTTACCTTCTCTCTTAAAAAGTGAAATTTTATAGATATGTGCTTGGTCTTTGAATGTAGCACCAAATTCTTATAAATGTTAATAGCACTTGAGTTATCACAAAATATAACAATAGTCTCATCATACACAACTCTGATATCCTTAAACATCTATTTCATCCACAGTACTTAAGTACAATTATTAGCAACAACAATGTATTATGCCTCTACAATAGATAAAGAAATAGCATTTTGCTTCTTACTCAACCATGAAATCAACTTCTTTCCCAAGAAAAATGCTCCACCACTAGTATTTTTCCTTTCATTCACATCTCCTTCCCAATCAACATTAGTAAATGTACTCAAAGTAAGATCATCATATTTAGGATACCATAGACCAAAATCAACTATCCCTTTCAAGTATCTGAAAATTCTCTTCACAATAGTCACATGAGATTGTTTAGGATCAGCTTGAAATCTAGCGACAATACATACAACATTCATGATATCAGGCCTAGTTTGAGTCAAATAAAGTAATCCACCAATCATTGATCTATATCTTGTCTAATTTTCCTTCAGAGAATCATTATCAGTTGTCAGCTTGCATCTAGTCACCATGGGTGTACCAACAGGCTTTGAATCTTCCATACTGAATTTTTTCAGCAATTCCTTCACATACTTGGACTGAGACATAAAAATCCCTTTTTCTAACTGAGTAATTTGCAATCCTAGGAAAAATTTCATCTCTCCAATCATTGACATCTCAAATTAATTTTTCATCTCATTAGAAAACTTCGTACACAAGCTACCATCTCCTCTAAATATGATATCATCAACATAAACTTCTACAATCAAATCTTTATCATCATTCTTGAAATACAAATTACTATCAGCAATACCTTTGTTAAATCCAATTTTCATCAAGTACTTATCCAATTTGGCATGCCATGCTCTAGGGGCTTGCTTAAGACCATACAATGCTTTCTTCAATCAACACACCATATCTTCCTAATCAATCAACTGGAATCCATCAGGTTGCTCAACATATAGCTCTTCTTCCAATTCACCATTTAGAAAAGTAGACTTGACATCCATTTGATAAAACTTGTAGTCTTTATAAGTAGCATAAGCAAGAAATAATCTCACAGCTTCAATTCTAGCAATAGGGGAAAAGGTTTCTTCAAAATCAATACCTTCCATTTGAGAATTTCCCTTATGAACTAGTCTTTCTTTGTTTCTAACCACTTCACCTTGTTCATTCAATTTGTTTCTAAAGACCCATTTAGTTCCAATTACATTCTTATCCTTAGGTCTAGGAACAAGAATCCATGTATCATTCTTCTTAATTTGCTATAGTTCCTCTTTCATTGCTTCAACCCAATGCTCATCTTTGCATGCTTCATTCACATTGTTAGGCTCAGTCTTTGAAATCAAACAATAATCTTCTGCAATTTTTCTCCTAGTCTAGACACCTTTGTTCTTATCACCTATGATCTGATTCTCTGAATGATTCAATCTCACATACATCGAAGTCTTCTTAGAATTTTCTTCAACTTTAGACTCTTCTGATCTCTCTTCTGTTCTTCCATCAATTTCTCATTCTTCTTGTTTTTGTTGATTCACCGGAATGATTTGAACATGACTTTCATTCTGACCTTGCTTTCCTTTGCTTGTACTGTCATTCTGATCATCAGAATAATATCCAAAGGTTCTGGATATTGCAACTATGTCTTCATCAACCTTAACATTTGCACTTTCAACTATTTTCTTCAATATTTTGTTGTAACACCGATAGGCCTTACTTTTAGTAGCATAACCTAAAAAGATTCCTTCATCACTCCTAGCATCAAACTTTCCTATATCTTCATCTCTTTTGATATAACACTTGCTTGAAAATATTTTGAAATATCTAACATTAGGCTTTTGACCAGTCCATAGTTCAAAAGGAGTCTTACCAATATCACCTTTGATTTGTACCCGATTAAGTGTGTACACAATGGTACTCAAAAATTCTCTCCAGTAGATATGAGGCACATTTCCTTCCAACATCATGGTTCTAGCCGCATCTAGAACTGTTCTATTCTTTCTTTCCACAACCCCATTCTGTTGAGGGGTTCGCGGTGCAGATAACTGTCTCTTTATTCCATGCTCTTCACAAAAAGAATTAAACTCACTAGAAGTGAATTCACCACCTCTATCTGATCTCAGACACTTAATCTTCAAATTAGTCTTTGTCTCAACCATAGCCTTAAAGATCTTGAACTTTTTCTAGAGCTTCAAATTTATCCCTTAAGAAAGTAGCCCACATAATCCTTGAATAATCATCAATAAGCAACATGAAGTATCTGTAACCTTGTAAACTTCTAGTTCTACCAGGACCACATAAATTAGTATACACAAGTTCCAACAATCCATTTGAATTTTTTTGTTTACTTTGAAATGAAATTCTTGTTTGCTTTTCTAACTGACATTCTTTGCATATGGCATTAGTAGGTTTCATCAGCTTAGAAAGATCTCTCACAATCTTAGTGGAACTTATCTTGACAATGTTATCAAACTTAACATGAAACATTCTCCTACGCCATAACCAACTCTCATCAACTTGAACAATCAAACAAATTGTACTAGCAACACTCAGATGAAATATATTACCTTTTGTGTGTGTACCTGATGCAATCACATTTCCAAAATTTCCCAATATTTTTCACTTACCATCCATGAACTGAAGATTGTATCCCTAATCAACCATTTGACCAACACTCAAAAGATTATGCTTCAAACCTTCAACATACAAGACATCATCAGTGTTATGTTTACCATCAAGAGAAATGCATCCTCTTCCACATATCACATAAGCTGTGTTATCACCAAATATCACAACACCACCGTCATACTTCTCCAAATTCACAAACTTACTTTTATCTCTTGTCATATGATGAGAACAACCACTGTCAATTACCCATTCATCTTTCTCTTCAACTCAAGCAGCTAGGGCTTTCTCCACATTTTTACAACTAGCAGATTTAGTAGACATGGGATTATTTTCCTTGATAGAAATAAACATAAATTCATCTTCACTTGCATTTCCTCTGTCATATTCATTATCTATTACACCTTCATCAACAACATAGTAACACTTCTTTTTGAATTTAGGCTTGTTAAATATAGGTTTGGAAACTCTCTCAAGACTCCTTGATGCAAAATGACCTATCTTATTGTAAGATAAACATTTAATAGGCAACTTTACCTTATACTTACCTTGTCCTCTGGCTTCTCCTTTCACAATCAATGCTTCAAGTTATTCAAGCTCTCTTTCTTCTTCATCAAGTTGTTTCATTTCATTCTCATACTTGAATGTCTTTCTTGATGAACTTTCACTTGGATCATATCTTTGTCTATCTCTTCCAGAAGTAGTAGCCTTAAATGTAGATTCAACCTTAGGAAGTGCATCACCAAATTCACTCAATTCAAAAGTAGTAAACTTACTAATCAACATATCTCTGGTAACATTTGTCACAGTTCAGAGCTCTTCAATAGCACTAGCCTTGACTTTGTAAGAATCAGTCAAAGATCTAAGCACTTTAGAAATAATCTCTAATTCATCTATCTCTCCACCAACACATCTAATACCACACACAAGTTCATTTACTCTTTGCATGAAAGTAGTAAAATTTTCATCATCACCCATTTTCAACTTTTCAACTTTTCCTTTCAGACATTATAACTTAGCAATCTTCACATTTTCATCACCTTCATACAAGGTCTCCAAATTATTCCAAATCTCATAAGTAGTCTTCAGATCCATCACATTTTTCATCTTAGTATCATTCAAAGCACTCAACAACGCCTCCTTAGCCTTGATATTATATTCAAAATCCCTGATCTCAGCAGAAGTAGTAGGACCATTCTATGGAATAACATACATATTTTTTGTAATGCTCCAGTAGGGTTCACCAATGCATCTTAGATGGCACTCCATTCAAACTTTCCACAAAGAATAATTTGTTCCATCAAATCTCAGACTGTCCTTCTTATTAGTTGCCATCCCAGATCACCTCAAGCTATAAAAATTCTTCCAAGGAACCACAAGCTCTAATAGCAATTGTTGGCAACTCAAGGGAAGAAAACTGAGAGGGGGGAAGAATTAGTTATCACCAAATCTCAAACTTATTCAACTTATTAACCTTAATTATAGATCTAATCATTAATCATGAATGAATAAATGAACAACACATCAGAAGCACACATAGCACCAATATTTTTTACATGGAAACCTTGTTAGGGGAAAAACCATGGTGGAGGTTAATCCACAAGATTATACCCTATTAAAAGTATAAGAAAATATGAATGGGGAATGCACATGCATTTAGGCACACTGCCTAGAGATCACTACTCAAATACAACAAGGTTCACTTCCCAAGGAAGGCACACTGTCTTATAGAAAGATTCAGATTAAAACCATCTGGATTTGAACTAAGAAAATAACATCTGCTAATGCTTGGTTATAGTTCTGGTTAAGCACATGAACACTTCTTCACTCTTCTTCACTCTCTGCTCTATATTCGAATGATATAAACTTTATTTACACATAGGACTCATACACTTCACATTCACACCCACACTCATACCTTCAAATGATAAAATAATTGCTCTTATATATCCGCAACAAGAATTTACATCGCTATAAGTCAGCCACAAAAATACAATAAAATAATTACAAACAGTCAGCCCAAAAGAAATAAATATTATTCATGTGAATCAACCAAGGTCATCCATAACATAGTGAAGACCAAAAGCAACATCTCCAACACGCAAGCACTTGAATTAATTTCTCATTGAAGATCCACAACACGCTTCAATAGCTTGTTGGCCAACAACATGAAAAACATGAAAACGTAAGAGAAAATATCAGATCATGAGCACAACATTCAATTCAAACATGCCACAAAGATAGAGAACGAACTAGAAACCTCCACAAGTATTCGCAACAACTGAACTTACTGAAATAATAGAATCTTCAATCAGGAACACTAACTGAAGTGATAGAAAAACTGTCAGAATGAAAATCTCCATAACTCAATCAACTCTTCATCCGGATCTCTAAAATTCAATGTGGATAAACTAGAAATACTCAACAAGAAACCATTTATTCCACAACCTCAAAACAACAATGTACTGAACACACCGATAGAAAGAACTTCACTTCACCACTAACAACCTGTAGCACTTCTTATTACAATTTTCTCAATATCCTCGACATATACAACTTCTAATGCAACAATGTTAATATTGTTGACATCAATGACAACCACATATCAGCAACACAACCACAACATCCAACATAATTCACACATGAATTCAGACTCTGGGACCTCAAATTCTGGTACGAGAAGCTGTTCTACAAGGAATTATTGCTTAGGTACATTGCATGGGATATCCAGTAGTGATCCAATTTTTTCCATAGCATCTGCTGCTCTATTATTTTCTCTTGGTATTTGCTCAAACATGATATCAATGAAGGAATCTTTGAGGCTTTCCACCAATTTCTTGTATGGAGCCAACTTGTCATCCTTCATTTGGTACTCGCCATTGACCTGGTTGATGATAAGTTGTGAATCTCCATAGACTTTGAGTGCCATGATCTACAACTATACTACAATCCTAAGCCCTATGACAAGAGCCTCATATTCTGCAATGTTATTTTTGCAAGGAAAAGACAACTTATATGATTTGGTCATGCAATCCCCTTGTGGTGTAATGAAGAAGACTCCTACTCCTAACCCATGTTGTGTGTAGTATCCATCAAAATACATTTTCTAGTGATATGTTATGCTTAGGTTAAATATTGACTCATCAGGGAACTCTGATACCGATAGATTTTTTGAATATATTGGTGCCTCTGCTAATTGGTTTGCAATTGCTTGTCCTTTAATGGCCTTTCATTCTACATACTCAATGCCATGTTTTTTTAGGATCATAACCCATTTAGTTGTTCACCCTATGAGTGTTGCTTTAGAAAGAATATACTTGAGAGGATCTATCTTGGCAATGAGTTTTATTTGGTGTGCCAACATATAGTGTTTGAATTTTTGTGCAGCAAACACGACTGCCAAGAAATCCTTCTTAATGGATGTGTAATTCAACTTGTGTCCCACCATGGTTCTATTGATGTAGTAAATAGCTCTCTCCTTCCCATTTTCATCATGTTGTGCTAAGAGAGTGAAAAGGGCTGTTGCTATTGTTGATATATACAGGATCAAGGGATTTCTTGGAATTGGTGGCATAAGAACTGGTGGTGTGAGCAAGTACTCCTTGATTTTGTTGAATGCCTTATCACATTTATCATCCCATTTTTATGCTACCCCCTTGTGGAGAAGATGAGAATATGGGATAGCCTTATCTACTAACTGTGCTATAAACCGGTGGATGGATTGGAGTCTTCCCTACAAACCCCTTAACTATTTTAATGTCCTTGGTGCCTCCATCTTGAGAATTATTTTAACTTTAGCAGGGTCTATCTCGATTCCTCTCATAGATACAATGTATCCTAGTAACTTTCCTAATTGTACCCTAAAGACATGTTAGAACAGTAAAATTTTGAAAATTTTCATGGCTGCATATACTAATTAGTTCCCAAAAATGCCCATACCATAAGCACATAAATCTACTTTGCATAACATTTTTGCCCATATTTTGTCATTTGGTTCCATAGAATTCATCTAACCCTGAGTATTTCAATGTATAAACCATATCGACATGAGATGATATAGGGATCCCCAATCCATGAAGCATTTTATACTAATGTGTGTCTTTTACAATCTATCTACAAGAGATCAGGAATGTTATACCGATATGATTTTATCTGAGGATTCATATTGGCATGATGTAGTTAGCAGTCTTAGCGACCTATCAGCAAGACAATTGTCATCGGAATAAGTCATATCGAGTTCATTTGTGTCTTACCGATCGAGGCATTAATTAACTATCGGCAAGACAGGAGCCATTGGAGTAACGTCCCAGAGCATTCACTTGGTCTTACCGATTAAGCAGAGGGAGATTCCATCATTGTCATTGAGATGAGA
>VDFB02056867.1:128009-204125 GCA_007258455.2 Sequoia sempervirens
GACATTGTGGGTGAGGACCTTACTTTGGTGGCTCAATATTTTTTCAACTTTGGTAAGTTGCTCAAATAGCTTAACCATACCTTCATTTCCCTTATGCCTTAAATATATGAACCTTAGACCATGGCAGATTTTTGGACTATTAGCCTTTGTAACACTGTTTATAAGATTTTTTCTAAAATCCTAGTGAGCCACTTGAAACCCCTCTTGGATAAAATGATAAGCCCAAGTCAAAAAGGATTCATCCTGATTGCCATATCTTGGATGTAGTTATATCCACTCATGAAATCTTACATTCTATGGATAGGCATAACAATGCTAATATGGCTTTGAAGCTGGACATTTCTAAATCTTACAATAAAGTTTTGTGGAACTTCCTTACCAAAGTCCTTGCTAGGTTTGGTTTTAATCAAAATGTGATAAACATCATATTGGAATGTGTTACCACAGTTTGAAACTCTATCCTAGTCAATGGAGTGCCTCATGGGTTCTTTGCAGCTAGAAGGGGCATTCGTCAAGGGGATCCCCTCTCCATGTATCTTTTTATAATGGTGGCTAATGTCTTGAGCAAGAATGTTACTCATATGTTGTTGGAGGGCTCCATCAAAGGTGGTAAACTGGCCACCACCCTTGAACCTGTTTCCATTCATCAATTCATTGATGACACTATGTTATTTGGGAAGGCCTCGGTGGTGGAAGCTAGGAAATGGAAAAGTTTCCTCAATCTTTATGTAGCTTGTTCATGTCAGTGTATTAATTATAATAAAAGTATGATCTATTTTTTTAACTGCACTCCTGGTTTGCAGGACCGTGTGACTGTTGTTTTAGGTTGTGTGAGTGTCTCTCTTCCTTCGGTCTACCTAGGCTCAATCTCACTGTCAAGGAAGTTGTTGGAGCTAAAAAATCCACCTTGGTTTTCACATGCTTCCATTCTCATTTATCATCCCATTTTCACCATAAACCTCCATTACCCTTGATTTTTACTTGACATCAAGTATAAGTTTCTCTACATAGCTCATGAAATAAAGCCTTAAATTATCACTTTGAAATAAATCCCTTTCTTAAGATGCTTCCTCAGAAGCACAAGGTATGTCACCAAGATAGTGCCATATCAAAGAAAGATTCACCATAGTATCCTCAACAAGATCAATCAAAGGCTGATGAAAATATCGATGAGACCCTCCTTCTTCGAGGAGAAATACTCAAATGTCTCTCTGAAAACATAGAGAGCAACATATCAAAGATACCTGGATGCTTCAAAGAGAAAAGTTAACTTGTCTCTTTGACAAGACATGGTAACATTGATACTCTAAGGATACAGGATTATTTTGAATTCAGGAAACAAAAAGCCATCTCTTAGACATTGAGAGATTATTATAAAATAATTGGTGAATTACTAACAAAAACATGTTTGAGTGAGTATAGTGGAAATATTGAAGAGACATCAATGTGTCAGAGTGAGAAATGAAGAAGTCTCATCAACAATGAAAGAACAAGTAATAACAAGATGTTGAGGAGACATAAAGGCATCAAACAGACATTGATAAAAGTCTCTTCAACATTATAACAATGGGAATACAACTACAAGCATACATTGTTGATGAGACTATGGGGCATTGAAGGGAGATAACCGTGGGTCTTTCCAACATTTTAAAGGAAAAAAAGAGGTTATTCAAAGAAACGTTGTTGAAATGAGGAACACGGGTATGTCGAGGAGACATAAGCTTATCAGGAAGAAATGTTCACTAGTCTCATCAATATTTCAAATATCAAAAGAACAAGGAAGAAAGAACTTGAAATGAAACTATCGAAGAGACCTTGTGGGATCAAGGAGAGAAACTCAAATGTCTTCGATATTTTGAAATAATGTCTCACCTAGTTGACATGACTAATGAAGTCATTGAAGAGACAACTGCCATTAATATCACAGTTGATTAGAAGGGTGGTGCGAGTTCCATTTATGAATCAAAGCTCCTTCAAGTGAGCCAAATATTGATACACTTGAATCTTGAGAAATCGAAAACACTGCGAATTGTGGCTAAAATTAGGAAGGCAGAGTTGGACAAAAGCAAGTAGCTCAAAAAATTGCAGCATCCATTCAAGTAGTGCTATTGGCTCAGTTGAGCATGTTCTATAAAAAATTGTTTGAAGTACTATACAAGTACAGTTTTGAGATAGATAAAACCCTAGAAAAACCAAAAGTAAAGAGCAGAAAATAGAGGTTAGGCCATTAAACCAAGACTTGATAGATCAGTGTCTCAGGTTTGGATGAAAATATAGGAGAAAAACTCAATTAAATTCATGTGAAACATTGGAAGATAGCCACAAAATTCTTGGGGATGTCTGGTCTCTGCAAAGAGGCTATGATCTATTTATATATCATTACAGAAATAAATACATACATAGACCTGTCTCAAATCCACAAAACATGAATTTGGCAAAGCTTGTGATGCCTAATGTGTTAGTCAATGTGGAACTAGTTAAGGCACTAGCCAAAAATTATAACCCTAAAATGAAGGAAATCTATTCCCATGATGGTTCACAATTTATTATAATAACAAGGGATTATATCTACATGGTTTTTCAACTTGACACATCCATGAAAACAAAATTGAGGATAAGAGATATGTTGGAAGAGTATCAAACCATTGATAGAAGTTATAAGAGGTGGAAGTTACCTCTAAAAAGACCCAAGGGCCTAGGAAACCAACTTAGAAGATTCTCTAGTGATGAAAGACCCCCGTTTCCTATGGATTCATTTGAAAAATACTAACAATACACCTACTATTTAGCTGGCCAAGTCTTAGGAATTGATGCTCCTACCATGATGGCTATAGCTCCCATGGTTCTAGTTGCAGATATCTAAAGCTAGGATGCTATGCCCTATGATTATGTATAATACTTGTCCAAGATCATTAATACCTCCCTTGTTGCCAATAAGAATAATAGTGATGCCATAAACTTCAAGAATTATTCTCTACTCATGCATATGATAATATATGAAGGACAATCAATGGGAATGTGGGGAGAGGAGTTGAGAATCAAGGATTTGGATATTGATGAGAATTATAGACTAGTGCAGATGTGGATGTCCATATGGAATAGTAGATGTGGGAGATCCCACTATTTATATTTTGAGGAATATTTTGTCAAACCCTTGTATAAGTTACTTGGCCATAAATGTGACTATAATTTTTCCCTAGAAATACAAAGGTTCCTCAGACCAAAGGAGAAGGGCCTTGAAGGAAAGATAAGCCACAATTTGGGGGATTGATATGCATTTGGGGATTGTACTGTGATTAGAGTATATGGGTTTGAGGTAGCTCTATTCTTATTACCTAAGATTGTGCTAGATAGGGTTGCATACCTTGAGATTGTAAGGAAGTTGGTCTATTCAAACTTCATGCATCTCAAAAGCTATGGAAGGAAAACTTTTATGCCTTCTACTTTATGTTTCGATGACTTTACCATCATTGTTGATACAGGGTATGAATCAATTGGTAGCAAAAATAGATTATTATGGCTTGCCATTGGGAAACAACAGGGAGAATTTTGACCCTGAGAACTTTATTTATGATGCCAATATCTCATAGAGACTGAAAGGACATGAACATGAATTCTTCATGGATGATGTCAATAGGAATTATGATGAAACTTAAGTGATGATGAGGAAGGCTTCTTACAACAAAATAGTTATGGCTGAGGCCTAGAGAAAAAGAAATAATCCATTATATGTAGAAGCTTTTCATGAAATACAAGACCCTATGGAAAGGATTTAGCAATTTATCTTACATGAAGAATAATTGACTAAATATGTACCTCTCGTAGCTTTTGAAAGAAGAAGAGATAATGGTTCTAGGAAACAAGCTGAGAACATAGTGCCTTTAAGTCATTTATCACCACAACCTACTCCAGAGGTGTGATTCTCAGTTGATACTCCTATTATTATTGAGGATGGAATTTAGGAAGAGGACGAGGTTACACAGATCACCATTCCCACTGTTCCCCAATATGAAGTGTCACCGGAGAGGAATGTGATCACCTTTGAGGCTTCTAATGAATTTTCTGATGATGTGAGACATCATGCTAGCTAGGATTTCATTGTAGATGATACATTTGTTTGAACCCCTGAGTTGAAAACCTTCATCTATGAGTACAAAGGAAGAATGATCAGAGAAAAACTAAAAGAAATCAACCTTTAACAAGAAGCAGATGCCTTGAAAGAGCTCCAAAATGAGGTTGATAAAGAAATGGATAATATGACTCCTAAAAGAGGAAGAGAACTACTACAAGAAGTTGAGGTCATGCTTCTTCTAGGGTGGGACATCAGCTCAAGGCCATAGTATTTGATAGTTTCCTGAAAAGAGAAAACAAGGCCTTATAATTGGTAGATGATGCCAGTGATAAGATATACACTGGATCAAGATATAATCCTAATAATACTACTCTACAGATTTGGGCCCTTTACCCACCAAGAAAGAGGCCTTCCCTCATCAATAATCATGATCAGATCTTTGGTCACCTTATAGTACAAAGAGTAGGGGATACAAACCCAATGGAGACTACTGATCTAAATGTAAATGTGGCCAAGTTCACTAAGGGTCAAATTCAAAAATTGGTCACAGATAATAAGGGGTTGACTAATGAAAATGGGAGATTGAAGCAAGAAGTAATCAACTATAGAGATAGATTACCTTCCTCCTCAGGGCCTTACTCACCATTGTTTCAATTTGAAAGGAAATTACTCGAATAAATGTCTAAGACTACCTACTAGAAGCACAAATATGAAATGAATCAGAAAGGGAAAGAGGAATTGAAGAGAAACTAAAGACTATTATATTTGAAATGGTATCAGAACTGGTGTGTAGGAGATTTGATGATATGATTAAACTTGTTGAAAATTTTTGGGATATCCATGACAAAACCTATGAAACTTTTCAAGAACATAATAGGTTATGTGACAAAATGAAGGAGGTGGAACTACAAATAAAGGAAAAGAAAGGTGATAACAAAAGTATACTTCAAGAACATCAAGAGATTATTAACACACATGATAGCTTCCATAACATACTGAGACAAGAATTGAGAGACTTTAGTTTGTCACTAAGTATGGCTCTACCAAATTTCTTTGAGGAAACAAACTTAAAAAACCAGGATGTGTGGAAGGATGAGATAGCCTAGTATCTTCCAATAACTCTTGATTAAATTAATGATGAAGATAAATTTCTTGAGAAAAAAACATGTGCATCTAGGAAAAATATTTGAACTTGAGTATGCAATGAAAGATATAATAAACAATGCAGACACTTATGTGAAGATAGGATATATTGAACATGTGTCAAAAATTAATTTATTCATTGCGCAGGTCAAGTAGGGAGTGACAGAGTACCAAAGTTTGGCAATCATGGGTGCATTATCATGGAGCATGAGCCTTGAATAGGTCTTAAGTGATCACAGGGGCTTGCTGGAGACTAACAAATCATGGTACATCCACCAGTAAACCACTAAGTTTTTATGTTTATGTTAATCAAGTTCTTAGTTACCAAATGATGTAAACTTTTGTGAACGGGCATGCAGCTTGTTTCTTCCTATATAATAAGAGAAACCAAAGCCTAGTTTTAAAAAGAATCATTATCATTATCATCATTATCAGTAGTAGATAGGTTGCATTAATATAGCACATTCCATTCATCCATTCCATATCTCAAAAACTTATGCTATTAATATACATATTTTAAAGCAATATAATGGAGAAAACTGTTTACAATTGGTGATCTACTTCCAGTGTTCAACTATTGTGTTAGTATTAATTTTTATATGTTATTTGGATATCTCCGGAGTGATCTAACTATGCTATTCAAATTAAGTATATCAAAATATATTTAACTTGACAATACACATTTTCTATCATTGTGTAATTTTGTTGATTGGTTTATGTGTGAAAGAATTAAATCCCTTCTGAGAGGTCATCTTTAATAGGTTCCTGCCCAGGATTAAAGTCCTTTTAAACTAATTATCTCAATTGGTTTCCTTCACATTAGAATTAAAATCCTTTCAAAACTTCATAGTAACTTAGGGCACGAATATCACTTGGATCAATAAGAAGAGTCCAAATAACTTACAAACCTACACATTTTTACAAGGTGCAAAATCTAAAAGTTCCCAATAATTAGATTTAAATTGAGGAGTAGATCTACCTATCTCACATATTTGTCTCCATCATCATCATCCACCCCTTGACTCCATTCAACCAACAGAATTAGGCACTAGTCCAATTTAGGAAATTTTATATAATCTTTACTCACACTCTTGATTATTGAAAACATCTTCAGTAGGAATTAGTCATTTAAGCTTTACATCTACTTCACACCCACATGCTATAGTGAGTATATTTCCCACATTAGAGACCATACTCAAAACTCCAAATCTACCTTATCATTCAGGTACACCCGCCTAGGTTTAGTAGATCCTAAAGAGTAGGGGGTTATCTATCATCTTTTCCCTATTCATTGGCCAAAAATGTACTAAGAGATTAGCACCCTCTTATGGTCTAAAAACCTACATTTTTGAGACCTAACAGATTGGTGAATCCACTGGGGAACAACTAAGAAGATATGCACCTTGAAAAAAGTCACCATAGAGTCATTCAGAACTATTTCATTATGTAATTCATCAAAAGACTTTGTTGGGAACAAACATAGAAGATTGTAAACTTTTCTCACTTTTCATAAAAGTGAATGGCGACTCTATTAGAAGTTTGTAGGAACACGTGAATAACTAAGAAATTAAAATACACATCAAGAAGAACAAACCCTAGAGTTCAAAGCATCTTATGAAATGAACGATAGGAGATCCCTGCACCAAGAAAGTCCAAAGAAGAATAATGGCAGGTGGGCAGACAAGCATGGATCCCCTCCAAAGGATGACACAAATAGGAACAAAGTATCATTTGACCAATCGGATGTCACGTGTGGGGATAAGGGGAACTCATTAGAGAAACCCTTTACAATACATAGTAGCCCTTTCCATAGTGATGAAGTAGACCATTCAATTCCACTTGAACAAAACAATATAACCAACATCATTCTCAATTTCAAATTAGATCCACAAAAGGAAAGTGAATTCTTCTCATGTGTGGAGGAAGAAATAATCCAAAGACAAAATGAGTATGATCAAAGGATTTCATCATAGAAAGGAGAAGAAACCCAGTATGGATTCATGGATCACTCTACCCCTATTGAGAATTATGATGAAATGACCACTCAAGAATTGGAAGAACATGTGGAAAGACAAAGGGAGGAAATCAGGAGGTGACAATAGTTGATAAAAGAAAGCGAAGAACTAAAGTAAAAAATGCCCCAGATGAATATAAAGATATCCCATATGAATATTCATCCATCAAAGCCACCAAAATACGTCCCTCCCCATAAGTAAGGGGGTAACATCAATTTCATGGGTCATCTCAGAATACAGGTGTCCCAGGTACTTCAAAAGCACCTCACAACACAACTAGGAAATCTATCCAATGTGTAGCATAATGTGCCACCACAAAACTCACAATCACAAAATTCTAGCAACATTCCACAATCTCACCCACCACTAGGAAAACAATATGTTCCACACTATCAGCATCATGTGCTCCAACATAATGTATATTCTCACTAGAACATCAACCAAAATGTACATCAGCCTCAACATGGATTCCAATATTACCCCAATCCACCACCTCAGAATCCTTATCTAGAGAATCCTGCAAGTATGAGTAGACAGTTTGACCTAGCTAGATATCCAATATACCCATACCCCATTGATACCAACTTGAGAAACACCATCCCCAAATTCACAGGGAACAATGTAACCACAATAGAGGAACATGTAAGAAACTTTGATGCTCTCATTCAATACTTAGGCATGGAAAAAGAATATTTCCTCATGAGGCTATTCATGATGTCCTTGAATGAAGAAGCAAGGGACTGGTTCAATAGCCTACCAGATGCCTCAATTTCCTCTACAGCAGATTTAAAAAATCAATTCTTAGAGAAATATGGGAATCAATGTGCTCCTAAATTTTCCTTACATGAGTTAATAAGTATTTAGAAACATCAAAATGAATTTGTTTTTGACTTTAATAAGAGGTTCTCCAAGATTAACCACAAGATACCACATGGATCTAAACTAGCCGACTTAGTAAATTCAAACATCTATTTGAGAGCCTTTGATCCTAAAATAGGGTATGAGCTCAGAAACAGATGTCCTAGTAGCTTGGATAAAGAAAAAAAAAATTCTATAACCATTGAAAACAATAGGAAAGCCGTTGGCATAATTGGAAAAAGAGATAACCTTAGGATCCCACAAAATCCTAATAATCACCAAAATAGACAAGAAAATCAATACAAAAATGAAAGGCTAAGATTTCATGACATTCCTTATAACACCACTTGGAAGGATGGATGACCAGTGGGTAAGCCAAATTGGAAAGATACACTAAATCCTTTGAAAAAACATGGAGTGCATGTAGTGGATACTACACCATGATGTTCACCTTGTCATAGACCCCATGCCCTAAACATTGTGCAATGGCCCAAGCTTTCCAAGAAGATGAATGGTCACAAGAATAGGATAGAGATGGCCACACTGTAAACATGTTAAGATGGAGGTCCCATCAAATAAATGATGGATACTCATCCTCTAAGGATGGGTGTGAATATGATGCCAACAATCAAAAAAACAATGTTAATATGGAACAAGAAGTGTTCTCTGATTTGGAAGAAAATTTGGAAGAAAATGTAGGAGAAATAGCCTATGCATATAATAAAACTCCACAATTTCATTTAAGAACACCAATAGAAGAGGAGAAGAGGTCCATCATAGGAAAATTTGTGGCTAAAGTAAAAAGAAAGAAATACAACATAAGAAGTAGGCCTACAGATGAAGACCACGTAACACCTAGAGGAATGTTCATAAAAAGAGTAGAAGAATAAGGAGAATCTATCATCTGACCAAAAGAAGGGTGAAGCAAAGAATCCTTAGAATATTTCTCTAAAGGAGGTTGCAAATGTTGAATCTGAGAAAAAACCAAATAATGACAAAGTGAAAATTTAAGGAAAAAGGGCTACTAAAATAGAGAAAACAAAACACGGGATAACTGTCCCTTCATTTGACATTACCCAAGCACTAACTCAGATAAAGATGACATTTCCCTTGATGGAGATTATGAAAATTGATGAGTACAAAGACACAACCCTCAAATTGATTGCTAATGCATCTCACAAAAGCAGGAGCAAAACAAGGAGGTTAATGTCATTGAGCAGGAAACTACAAAGGCACCAGAAGTTTATTTGGGAGATACCAATACAAAAAATCCCTCCCAAGTTGATCCATTTTATACCACATTGGTGATCAATAAAAAGTTGGTAAAAAATTGCATGATTGACTCAGGGGAGACAATCAATATCATTCCTTTATTTGTCATGAAGGAATTAGGCTTGTCGGTAAACACCACCTATGGGAAGTGCTACGCCATGGGTAAAAGATTAGTCTAAGTAGTTGGAGTAATATGGGACTTAGAATTGAAGTTGGAATCATACCATGAGGCAGCATATAGAATAGACATCACTATGGTGGACACTCCCCCTTACTATGGAATGTTATTATCTAGGAAATGGACTACAATAGTAGGTGGAAATTTCCAACTAGATTTATCCTATGCCACAATACCTGTGAATGGAAGAGAGGTCAAGTTGTATAGAGAACCTGGATCAAAACATGTCATTGAACTCTTTGACCCTAATCAAATGAATTGCTTCTGTGATATGGATTTTGGGAGTTTTAGAATTGAGCATTCAAACCCTAAGTTACTGAACATAGATCCAATTGCTAGATATGCTTCTTGAAATGAACAAGGCATATGGAAGATGTATTTTGATGGAGCCTATAGTAGAGAGGGGAATAGATATGGGATTATTTTCATTTCACCAAATGGCACAACATTTAAGTACTCATTTTTTCTAACATTTGAATGCAAAAATAACATAATAGAATATGAGGCATTGTTACCAGGTTTAAATATTTTCTCGAAGCATGGGATCAAAGTGTTAAATATTTTTGGAGATTTAGAATTGGTTATTTCACAAGTGAGATCAAAGTACTCTACAAAAAACAAAAAAACTAAAGAAATACAAAAATGTAGTGTGGGATACTATAGAGCTCTTTGCTGCCTTCTCCATTGACTGGGTGGATAGATCAAAAAACTTAATGGTTGACTTGTTGGAAAATGCGGCCTTGAAAAGAGATGGCATTACCTTAGCAGGTATCTCACAAGTAGAACTCAAGACTATACCTACAATTCCTGAAAACATTTATAATTGGTATGTCTTCAATGATGACACAAATCTGATCAAATTCTTACACTGCATTGATTAGTATGAGGCTCAAGAAATTTATTTCAATGCATTTGTTGAAGAAATAGATGGAAAACAAACTATGTTTTTCCAAGAAGTGGTCTAACTCAAAACAAACAATATTCCTAAAGGCTTAGTGGCATTAGAAAGGGTGTTCGATGGGAGTGACCAAGCAATTATGAAGCAAACACCAGTGAGCAAGGAAGATATTGAAGAAATTAACCTTAGGACTAAATTGGCTCCAAAAAAGGTGTACATTGGGAATAAGATAATCCCTACAATCAGATAGATGTTGATCACATTGTTGAGAAAATATAAGCATGTTTTTGCATGGTCATATGATGACCTTAAATCATATAGAGAAGATCTATTTCAACATGAAATACCACTTAAGGATGATGCAAAGCCCTTTAGATAGAAACAAAGTCCAATAAATCCTACTCTAGAACCCATGATGCATGAAGAAGTCATGAAACTTAGAGGAGGCATTATTAAGCCCATCAAACATTCCACTTGGGTTTCCAACTTGGTGCCTATTAGGAAGAAGAATGGAGACATAAGGTTGTGTGTAGATTTTCGAAATTTGAATGTTTCCTCTCTTAAAGACAATTATCCTCTCCCAAACATGGAAGTTATGCAACAAAGGGTAATAGGATGTGAGTTATTTTCCATGATGGATGGGTTTTTGGGTTACAACAAGGTGAAAGTAAGAGAATCATAATAGTATATGACTATGTTTACTACATCTTGGAGCACGTATGTATATGTAAGGATGCTATTTGGCCTCACAAATGTTGGTGCCACTTTCTAGAGAGCTATGGATGTTGCATTTGTTGACCTGATTAATGCAATAATGGTGGTGTACCAAGATGATCTCACAACATATTCTAAGAATGTAGAAGATCGTGTTGAACATCTAGAAAAGATCTTCCTCAAAGCTCTAGAGTATGATATTTCCTTAAACCCTAAGAAGTGCCATTTTTCTATGACTGAAGGAAAATTATTGAGCCACATAGTATCAAAGGATGGAGTAAGAATTGATCCTGAAAGAGTGGAGGCTATAGATAAGATTCCTATCCTGAAGACGGTAAAGTCCATCCAGTATTTCTTTAGGAAGATAAACTTTGTGAGGTTTATATCAAATTTTGCTGAGATTGTTAAGCCTATTTCAAAATGTTGAAGAAAGGAGCCAAGATTGATTGGAAATCAGAAGTAATTGATGCATTCATAGCTATTAAAAGGGAAATCAAGAAGGCCACAATGTTGAAATCACCTGAATTTAGTAAACCATTTCAAATTTTCTCATATGCATCTTACCACACCATTGCAGTAGTGGTGTTGCAAAATAATGATGAAGGGTATGAGTAGCCAATATCATTCTTCAGAAAATCCCTTCAAGGAGCATAACTAAATTATGAAATTACAGAAAAGAAAGTGTATGCACTTTTCAAATCTATAAAATCCTTCAAACCTTATTTGGTAGGTGCTAAAATAATTACATAAGTTCCTAATGTTATAGTCAAGGATGTATTAGTGCAAACTGAAGTCACAGGGAGAAGGTGTAGATGGATTAATAGAATTCAAGAATTTAATATTGAAATCCAAATCACCAAATTGGTAAGAGGACAAGGGTTAGCTAAGCTCATGGCTGAATCAAATCTTGAAGCATCTCAAATCTGTAACACAAGGGAGGAAGAAGGTATGATCGACAACATTGAGCACACCTTATGGTATACTAATGTAACGTATTATCTCAAAAACTAGAAGTGTCCTAAATACTTGAATGAAAATCCAAAAAGAACCTTGAAATTGCATATGCCTCAAAATATGTCTTTATGGATGGAGACTTGTACTAGAAGAACAAATATGGGGTGTTGTTGTTGTGCTTAGATGAATCACAAGCAAACCATATGCTGAAGGAGATGCATGAAGGAGTATTTAGAGGACATTTTTTGGCTAAGACCACTTCCCATAAGATCCTAAGGGCTGGATATTACTAGCCTAGGGTATTCAATGACTCTTTTTTCTTATGTGTGAAAGTGTGAAACTTGTCAAAGGTTTTTTGGAAAAATGAAGTATCAGGGAGAACTACCCCTTAGATCAATGCAAGTTGAACCTCCATTTCATCAATGGGGGATTTATTTCATTGGAGAAATACCAAAGAAGTCTATTGGAGGCCATAAATGGATTTTAGTGGCGACTGACTACTTTACAAAATGGATAGAAGCCATCCCTACAAAACAAGCCACTAGTAAGGTTGTGATAAAATTTATGATGGAGAATATCATCACTAGATTTGGAACACATGTAAGGATAATCATAGACAATGGTATGTGCTTTAGATTAGAAGAGTTCAAAGGATTCTTTGAAACTTATGGCATAACAATTTTGTATGCATCTCCATATCATCCTCAAGCAAATGGGAAGGCTGAATCAAGAAACAAGAGTATCCTACAGATAATTAAAAGGATGCTAAACAACAATAAAAAGGCTTGGGATTCTAAATTGAGATTGGCAGTCTAGGCAAATAGAATCACAGTAAATAAGGAAGCTAGAAAATCACCTTTTGAACTGGTTTATGGGACACAAGCAAGAATTCCTATGTAGAACCTTTTACCAGCATATAAGTTTATGCTTGAGGGAGACTTAGATATCCCTAAACTTATGGAGGATAGAATGGAACAATTGGAAAAATTAGATGAGATCAGAAGCTTGGCCCAGGAATGTAACACAAAAATGCAGGCACAAACCAAATACTTGTTTGATAAAAGGGAAAAAAATAGAAATTTTGAAGTGAATGACATGGTCCTATTATGGAATACCAGGTGTCAACATAAAGGGAAACATGGGATGTTTGAATCTCTTTGGATAGGACCATTTATTGTTATAGGAAAAGGTAGTGAAGATTCCTATTATCTTCAAAACATGTCAGGAAAAGATCAGGAATTGTAGTTTTAGGTTCCCATCCCCCTCCCCATCCCATTTAACCACATTCATCCATGGTCTACCTCAGAGTGATCATTTATGGATACTTACAATGACCTCACATTCATTCATCCCCAACCAAAGCCATTTTTGGAGCTAAAAAATACACCTTGGTTTTCACATGCTTCCATTCTCATTTATCATCCCATTTTCACCATAAACCTCCATTACCCTTGATTTTTACTATATTTGACATCAATCACAAGTTTCTCTACATAGCTCATGAAATAAAGCCTTTCATTATCACTTTGAAATAAATTCCTTTCTTAAGATGCTTCCTTGGAAGCACAAGGTATGTCGCCAAGATAGTTCCATATCAAAGAAAAATTCACCATAGTCTCCTCAACAAGATCAATAAAAGGATGAAGAAAATATTGATGACATCCTCATGCTTTGAGGAGACATACTCAAATGTCTCTTTGACAAACCAAAGAACAACATATCAAAGAGACCTGGATGCTTCAAAGAGAAAATTTAACTTTTCTCTCTGACAAGACACGGTAACATCAATATTCTGAGGAGACAGGATTATTTTGCATTCAAGAAACAAAAAAACATCTCCCAGACATCAAGAGATTATTATAAAATAAATGGTGAATTACTGACAAAAACATGGTCGGGCGAGTACAGTGGCAATATCAAAGATACATCAGTGTGTCAGAGTGAGAAATGAAGAAGTCTCATCAAAACCACAAGAACAAGTGAGAATAAGATGTCGTGGAGACATAAAGGCATAGAACAAACATTGATAAAAGTCTCTTCGAATTTGTAACAACGAGAACACAACTACAAACATAAATTTTCGATGAGACTATGAGGCATCGAAGCGAGATAACCACATCTCTCTAACATTTTAAAGGCACAAAAGACATTATTCAAAGAAACACTGTTTAAATGAGTAACAAAGGTATGTCGAGCAAACATAAGCCTATCAAGAAGAAATGTTCACTAGTCTCATCGACATTTCAGATATCAAAAGAACAAGGAAAAAATAACTTGAAATGCAGCCATCGAAGAGACCTTGTGGGATTGAGGAGAGAAACTCAAATGTCTCTTCAACATTTTGAAATAATGTCTCACCAGGTTGACACGACTAATGATTTCATCGAAGTGACAACTGCCATTAATATCATAGTTGATTAGAAGGGTGGCGTGAGCGCCATTTATGAACTAGAGCTGCTTCAAGTGATCCAAATATCAATACACTTGACTCTTGAGAAATTGAAAACACTACGAATTGTGGCTAAAAATCAAGAAGGCAGAGTTGGATGACAATGAGCAGCTCATAAAATTGCAGCGTCCATTCAAGTAAGTGCTCTTGGCTCAACTAAATGTGTTCTATAAAAATTTGTTTGAAGTACTATACAAGTAGGGTTTTGAGATGGATAAAACCCCAGAAAAACCAAAAGTAAAGAGGCAAAAAATAGAGGCTAGGCCATTAAACCAAGACTTAATAGATCAGTTTCCCGTGTGTGGACCAAAATCTAGGAGAACAACTCTATTAAATCCTTCACGTGAAACATTGGAAGATAAGCACAAAAATATTGGGGATGTATGGACTCAGAAAAGAGGCTATGATCTATTTATATATCATTACAGAAAGAAATACAAATATAGACCTATCTCAAATCCATGGAACATGAATTTGGAAAAGCTTGTGATGCCTAATGTTTTTGTCAACATGGAACTAGTTAAGGCACTTACCAGAAACTACAACCCTAAAATGAGGGCAATCTATTCCCATGATGGTTGATAATTTATTATCATAACACGAGATTATATTTACATGGTTTTTCAGCTTGACACATCCATGAAAAAAATTTAAGGATAAGAGATCTATTGGAAGAGTATCAGAACATGGATACAAGTTATAAGAGGTGTAAATTACATCTACATAGACCCAAGGGCCCAGTAAACCAACTTAGAAGATTCTATAGTGATGAAAGACCCTCGTTTCCTATGGATTCATTTGAAGAATACTACCGGTACACCTACTATTCAGTTGGCCAAGTCCTAGGAATTGATGCTCCTACTGTGATGGCTATAACTCCCATGGTTCTAGCCACAAATATCCAAAGCCAAGATGATAGTGTGAATATTTGGTCTAGACCTACTCAAACATGATCAAACAATCCAATGTTAGTCAATAAACAAGTCTAAAACAATCATTCCCCATGCAATTCATTTAAACACAATGAACAAGAAATAAAGCAAAGTTAATCAAATGAAAGCTACTAAATCTTATTCAAAACATTCAAACCAACATCACATGGGGGAATTGGTACTACTTTGATGTGGAAAGTAGCCCTTTCCCAATTCCTTTCAAAGCTTTGATGAACTTGATGATGATTGTATGCTCCTTGATGAAATTTGTCAATAACCTAGCTAAGATTGATGTAAACTATGAGAACTTGGATGAAATATGGATGAACTTTCTCAAAATCTGTAGATAGTAATCTTGCATGAAGTTGTGGATCCCAAATCAATAGAGAAGTCTTCCATTTATAGGAAAGAAGGATGGAGGAATGAGAAATAGGAAGGATGTGGGACTAAACATGAACCAATGGCATTGTGCCACTTTTCAGCATGCTATTGAAGAGAGTTGGAGCACATTTTGATCAATGTGCAAATTAATGCAATTATGTGGAATTTGAAATTCAAAAGATGGCTTGTGGAGGAAGAGTTGAAAGATGAGTTAATGCCACTTGGCTCAAGAAAAAGGACATGTAAGAGCTATAAATGACATGTTGGAGGACAAGTCCTTTTGGGAGGGAGATTTCAAATTGATCGAATATTCCAAAGAGATGCCATTTTTGAATGGAAATAGGAGAATTAATAAATCAAAAAAATTGATTTATATGTGCAAGTTGAAAAAGCTAGAGGATTTGAGGATTAGAGTTAGAGTTAATTAGGATTTGATTAACTTTAGATAGAATTAGTTGATATGACATTTGATTTAGATTTTTAGATTTATTTAAATCAAATGAGAGGAAAAATGAACATTAGTATTAAATAAAGTTTGATTTATTTAATTAGGTGAAGAACATTAGATTTAAATCAAATAAAGGTTAATTTATTCAATTTAAAGGAGATGACTTTAGGATTTAATTAAATAAAATGATATATTTAATCAAAAGAGGAACATTAGGATTTGATTAGATAAAATTGATTTATATAATCAAAGAGGAATTATGATTTAATCAAATAAAGTTAATTTGTTTAATTAAAGGATGAATCTCGATGAATTAATTAAATAAGGATTATTCAATTAATTGGTAATTAGTAAAGAAGTGATTGAGGGAGAACTGATGTTAGTAAATCTGGATTGAGTGCACGATATCAATCAAGATAATTTGAACATCTACATTTTTCCCCTCTTTCAAGCAATGTACCTGTTGCATTGGTTCAAAGAATAATCTTGTTGAGATCAAAATTCAAATTTTTTCTAATTATTTTGGATGCCCCACTACTGCCACAACAAGAAGAATTATGCCAGTATACTGTCACCTCAAGAGATCAGACAAAAAATTGGATATTTGGGTGATTTCTTGAAAAAGGAGGAAAAGCTGACCAACGGATCTAGAAAGGCTTCAGGATTCTAAAAATGTGCCAATACATGAGAAAAAGACCTGAAATGAGCTTCGGTTAGGAAAAAATGGGATCGGGGGTGCAAAACCCTAGTTTGACAGCTAAAACAGGGCAAAAAACCCTAATTTTCATGCTTAAATAGCCATGGAGGGGTCACTTTCCATTCACTTTTACATTCACATTTTGAGAATTTCATCATTTTAAGCTTTGACCCTCCTACAAAATGGCACAAAGAGTGATTCCCTAACACATTTCCAAGCGAGTTCGAGTGTACCAAAGACCTCCAGGCATAGGACCAACGGTATGTGATCCTAACCCAACCTTTAGTTTTGATTTTTTAGCGCATTTATTATGTTCTAAAAGGTCAAAAAGTCCAACATCGCTATATAGTGATGCTAAAACTACAAAATCAATGACACTAGGGGCCAAATAGCCCGGCTACTGTGAATTGTGATGCCGCGTCGCAATTTAGCTTTAGGGTTTCAAACTACAAATTGCGATGCCATTGTGAATGGAGACACTATGAATCAATTTAGGTTTAGGGTTTTTAGGTCAAAGGGGCCTGCATTTGCAAATAGTGACACCGCAATCTGATTTGCATTTTGAAGGGGTCAAGCGTCATTGTTTGGAGTTTCAAAAGGGCGACACCATTGCAAATAGCGACATAATCGTTGTTCTTGTGTCTAAAACTCCAAATGAGTTCAGACTTTTTTATGAATTTTGATGTTGTGACTTTATGAGTGTAGAAGGATAGAGAGCCTATACTTTCACATGAGCATTGACCCCTAGTGCTAAGTAGATTGAGTGGTTTACACAAGTTGTGACAGGAGCACCTAGGTGAGATCAACCTCTAGTATGTTGTCTATGCGCCTATCATTAAGACTCATTTGGAAATGATGATAGCACTAGCTGAGAGGTGGCATAGCTAAACCTCATCCTTTCACCTTCCTACCGGTGAGGCCACTATTACACTGGAGGATGTCTGGTGCATCTTGCAGTTGTTGATTCATGGAAAGCAAGTTATTTATGATACCAATGCTGGTGGTGATGCATGATTTGAGATCTTGGAGGTTGAGGAGCTCACACTTTTTGCGGGTCAGCTTGATTTGGACTACTACAAACACTAGGTGTTGATTTTCAAGTTGATCATGGCAGCGATCATATCAAGGCTAGTAGCTCCAGACCAATAGGGAAAATATTTCAGCTTGGGATGGGGCTTGGCTTGGGAGTGGATGCTTTGGGAAAGGGCACTGTTTACTAGGGGATTAGTGATGTTGGCCTTATTATATCATTATCTACATGAGTTTTCCTCCTGTGACAGCCAAGCGATTGGGATCGATGTCACATTATTACACATTTGGGTCTAGGAGCACATTGTCATGCTTCAACCAATGGTTACTGTGGTTGATGTTGAATCTAAAAACCCAACCATTTGGAGGTACAGGGGTGAAATCACTATGAGTCACACAAGACAACAAGGCCTACCTCACTGGCACAGAGTTATCGATGAGATGATAGTATTTACTTGGAGGCCATGGTTACATATGCCTACATGGTATGATGATGTGCAACAACTCTTCTATGCTTAGTAAGACTGATTGATGTAGGGGCATGAGCATACCATGATTGAGTGCTAGTTGCCAGATAGGGTATCCAGATAGTCCAAGGATGTTTAGGATCACCCCGATAATTAGTATGTAGGAATTTTTGTGAGGACATCCAAAGAGACCACTTGGGGCCAGACGATCCCAGTGTCTAATGTGGTTGACTCATTCAAGCAGTTGGTGGCTAGGCCATGGGCCTACACACAGGGATAGGTAGATATGGGCATCACATGTGCCAATGATGACTAGTTTAGGCCTCCACTAAAACACATAGTTCTAGGGGTAGCGTTCCCATAGAGGAGACCCTGAGGTAGGATAATGAGGAGGGGGTAGGAAGGATAGGTCCCAGGAGCACCTGGAGGAGGAGGTGGGCCCCCTCCATGAAAACAAGATTAGAGAGATCAGAGAGATTAGAGGGATTAGAGGGATGCCCACCAGCAGAGAGACTAGCACAGAGATCACTAGCCTCTATAGCCACCTCAGCCACGACAGCCAAACCCACGAGCCACCTAGATATAACAACTTCAAGGGAAGATTTAGGGGTTGTAGGCTCAAATACAAGTAATTACAATGGAGAGGGACCAGGCCAGATAACAGGTCTAGGTCCTCACAATAGTGAGAGATCAGGAGTGCTAGCAGAGGCAAGTGATAGAGCTGCAGCTAGCCCAGGAGGTCAGTAGGAGGCAACAGCTGGAGAGCATGGCTGCATCATCTTAGGGTAGGATAGTTCCTACATTGATGTACCATGAGGCTGTATGAGAGGTCGAGTACTATAGGCTCCATTATCGGTATGCTATACCCACGACAACTCGGGTACCAGACTACTCTCAGTAGACAAGCATGAGATAGATAGATGATTGAGCTAAGAGACAGGCAACCGATGGGAGTAGCCACTAGGGCTAGCTACCACATATAGTTTTGATCAACATTTTGATTCTTTTTGAGATCCACAGGCTCCATTTTTTATAGCCTTGTGGGAATTGTATATTGATTGATATACATACACATGATTCTGATTTGTACCATGACAGTTACATTTTTTGATATATATATGATATGATCAATTCATTATGTGATATGTCTACTTTATTTATGCATTGTGGATGGACATATTTGATGTTCTATATGCGATACGATTCTATATGATATGATGCAATGTATGATTATACAGATGTTTATGGATTTCATGGATGTATTTACTTTTTGTATTATTTCTATGCACTTTTATGATGATGATATATGGAGTATGAATGTAAATGTTTATGATATGAAAATGATTTTATTATGCTTTAGACTAGCAGATCTAATTATGACCCTAATGGATGATATTATTGTTGGCATATGGCTTGGGGAGATTATTGGTATGGCTTCTAGTGTTGTCATTGATGGCAACTGAAGTCACTATTGTGATGATCCACAAATTCAAAACTGGTCATACCGGCAACTAAAGTCAAGTATAGTGTATTACCAACATAGAACATGTTGAACAGGGCATCCCATTAGTATGTCAATCCATATGCTTCACCGGATCATCATCTTGTGTTGTGGATCCCCAGGATAGGTTGTTAAGCATGTATGGTACCTTATTGGTAAGTTTTGTGATGTTGCATTAATCCGTGTATGAGTAAAGAGATTCGACAAAATGATTTTCTATCTATTTGTTCATTATGGCCGACCTAATCAATGAAGCATGTTGCAGATGTATAAGGGATGATTGTTTAATTGTTTCTATGTTTGATACTTTTGTTTTGGGTCCTAGCTATGCTTTGGCCGATGTGTGTGGGCATGCATAAAAAATTATTTATGATTTCAAGCCGACATGTAGAGAATATTATATTTTGTGTGAAGCCGACATATAGTGTTTGAATTCTTGTTAGCAGGTATTTATGCGATTTTGGGCAATTCATTTTGTGTGCATGAGATATATGGGAGAAGTTATAGGGCATAGAAGTTTGGTATGCAAATATCAGAAGATCAGCTGTGAGAATTTTGCTAGTACAAAAGAGGATTTGGTGATAGAGCAGAAGAGAAGTGCAAAGTATGACAAAAGGTTGGAAACTTGATTTATGAGCTTCACCAGAATCGAAACCAGGAATTTGTAGATGATATATTCTCAGTTCAAAATTTTGTTGTAATATCTAATATTTTGTAAGGTACTGATCCTTCCTTGTTTTGAGTAGTGAGCTCTAGGCAGTGTGCCTAAATGCATGTGCGTTCCCTTTTCTTCATACTTTTAATAGAGTATATAAATTCTAGATTAATCTCCACCGTGGTTTTTCCCCTTGCAGGTTTTCCATGTAAAAATATTGGTGTTATGGTGCTTTGATTATCTTGTTCATGTGCTTGCATCTTTATTTTTGTTTATGTGTTGTTAATGGTTTAAGATCTGGATTTAAAGTTTCAATTCGTGGAACACTGATTCACCCCCCCTCTCAATGTTCCTTGAGTCCAACAATTGGTATCAGAGTAGGTTCCTCCTCGGAAGCTTAAAAACTTGAGGTGGATATTGAAGTACAATGGACTCTTGTGGTCTTAAACAACAACTTATGGTAGCACTTGATGATCTTGATTAGTCTAAAGAAGAAGTCCTGGAGTTAAAAGAAAATCTTGTGGATGCTAAAAAATTCATTCAATCATTGAAGGATAAAATCAACGAGTCAAGAGAAAAGACGAAGGAACTATGTGATCAACTAAAAAAAAAAGAAAATAAAAGCTTGGAAGATGCTCACCTGAATCAAACCCTAAAAAGAAATAAATGAAGAATGTGAAAAGCTTGCTAGGGACAATGCTACTCTAAAGCTTGAGATGGAATCTTTGGCGATGAAGCTAACTAAGGAGATTGAAGAAAGAAAGAAGAATGAGGAGAATCAGGCTCAGTCCTTGAAAGAAAAATAGATAGAATGTAGCAGAGTTAATAGTGGATTCATTCAGCTGGATATTGAACTACAACAATCTAGAAGTAATGAACAAGAGCTTGAAAGATAGATAGTTATTCTCAGAGATGAACTCTCTACTGCAAATGAATACAAGGAGAAGTTTAGGATTAGTTCTGCTAAGCTTGATGAGATGAATAAAGGACAGAAGGATGCAAATGATAAGTGAGGTCTTGGATATGAGAAGGAAGAAAGCTCTGGATCTGAACACAAGGATCCCAAACAAAGAAATCAGATGAACAAAGGCATAAGGTATTCAATAAGATAAACCAATGCTCATAAGTTTAATGGTTATTGCTTTGCTTGTAGTAAATTTGGTCATATGGCTTCTCAGTGTAGAAGAAAATTAAATTCAAGCAATCCATCATTTATTGGTCATTTTTTTAGTTGTAATAAGTTTGGTCATAATTCAATTGAATGTAGAAGTATGGCTATTAGTATAAGGAATGTAAAATGCTACACCTGTGGAAGATTTCGACATGTTGCTAACCAGTGCAGATCAAGCAGAAATCAATGGAATGAATGGCCTAGACAAAGAAATTTGGTGTGTTACAATTGCAACAGATTTGGTCACATTGCAAGATTCTATAGGAACAAGAACATGGATAGAAGAGGTCTAGTATATCAAGAAAGAAATTCACAAAAAAATGACAAAGGAAAAAGAAAAGTGACTGTGGAAGAAATAAGAGATCAGATGAAGAAAACATGGATAGAGAAGGTGAATCTGATAAGCCCGTACCAAAAGCTGCCTTCGGTAATCCCTCCAGCAATTCCACTGGAAATTGATCTCAAGCCATTGGCCTATGGGGAGTCTTTCAAGTAAAATCCATTTTCCCCCTATCAGTAGTTGGCACCGAAATACAAGAAGTTGTAAGTAGTTGTGCCATCATCCAATAAATGTATTTGTGATCACTTGCTCTATAAGTTGAGATCTTGAAGGCCCGTAGATGGATTCTTCTCTTGCTGTCTAAGAGAGCAGTGTAACTGATACTCCTAGGGAAGAGCATTTATTGCAGAAAAATTTAGGTGCGTGAAGCTATAAAAGGATACTTGGAACCCTTATTTGTCACTTTGCATTGAAAAAGAATAGTGAAAGAGCTTCTAGAGTAGAATTTTGAAGGAGTCAAGTTGATTCAGTGGCAAATTCATCAGGTATTCCATTCGCTTGTAGAATTTCTAAATTTTTGCTCAATAGAAAAACCTTGTTCAGTATGGAAAATGAAGAAAATCAAGGGATTTGTGAGTTTGGATGAATACAATAGTAGGAAGATCAGGGATGTAAGAGATATGTTTCCTATCGGCGAATTGAAGTGGCTCGAAGGAGTGAAACATAGGAGTTTGGACATTTAGAACAAATTTCCTTATTTTGACAACATGGAAGTGGTTAGGTTCATCTTGAGCAGATTGAGTGAAGATACTCAAAATTTGGACAAACCCTATCTTATTTCAAAGGAAGTGATTAGAAATTTAACTAGGTTATGCAATGTTGGAGATATTCTAAAGAAGAAGTCAATTCAAAATAAGGAATTCAAAACCCTAAACAATGTAATAGGAGATCAGAGGGATCTGGTAATTTTGATGATCAAAGATCCATTGACAAGATACATTACATAAGGAATTTCATACAAAATCTTCTTCAGAAATAGGGAAGGATCAACCTCAGCAGGCGCAGTTTACATTTCACATAAGATGATAATGGAGGACCAAGACTTTGACTTGTACAATTTACTAAAAGATCAACTGATGGAGAACGTGCAATTGACAATGGATATAGATTATCCTTTCAAGTTTGGAACTTTGATCATATGTATCATGATGTATTTTCTAAATTGGTTGCTGCATAATGATAATGTTGTATGGAAGGAGAGTGAATAGGTCTGTAAGCAAATTTTTAAGCATTTCAATACTCTAGAAAATTGTGAGCAAGTTTATGAAAATTTATTTAGAGAGTTGTTAGGAAAATTTGGAGTAGTTGGTATTTCTCTTTTGGTAGAAATAGTTGAAGTTGGATCATCTTCTGGTAAGACGGAGAGGAAGCAAAAAAGAGCAATACAATTTACTGATGATACTCCTCCATTACTCAAGTCTCCTAAAACTAAAGGAAAAGGAAAAGAACAGATAATTGTGGACATACTTGATGAAGACCCTAATGAATACACCCCAAGAGATGAACCAAAATCAGTTGAACCAGATGAAACAATGGCTGAAGAAAATGAAGAAGGCACTTTATTCAAAACAAAGATACTGCAAATAGTTCAAGAGAAATATGGAATGCAAAATATTGTTGAAATTTGGTTAGATCAACTGTCATATGAGTAATATTTGATTGAGGGTACTCTAGGCACTTAGTTTGTGCAAAATAACATTGAATTGGAAAGTTTACATAATGTATTCCCTTAAGAGTTGATTGAGTGTATTAAGGAAGTTGTGGCCTCTGACTGTCAAGATAAGAAAGAGGAGGAAATAATCCTACACCTGAAGGAGCAGTTTAGGCTATCCCTTACAAAACTGAAAAATAAAATGAATGTGTTGAGATAGTGCATCAATTCAACTAATGACATCTACAATTATTGTCTATGTTTGCCTCATGTTGTTGGAAAATACAAATTCAAGCTAGAGCAAATTGAAAGTGAATTGTATAAAATTGGTCAGGACTACAATATGGTTCAGGACCAGAATGGAGCAGTAAAGAACAAAATTCATGAGTTGCAGGTTGATCATGCAAAGATTCAATTTTCTAGAAACACTCTTATGGACACCTTCTGGAAAGTAAAGGATCAAACTGAATGTAGATTGGAGCAGCTGATTGAAGTCCTAAGGAAAGGAGAGAAGTTGGAAGAAGCAATTACAATTCTGGAATCCCTCATTCAGATCATTAACCAGACATTAGAAAATAACAGTCTGATAATAATTATTGGGATTGTTGTAGATGCTTGGAAGAAACTCCTTCTGGAGATGAAAAATAAGTATAAAATAATTTTATGATTTGTGCAATAGCCATAGTTTTCCAAATTTTGATCAAATTTCTATTTATCAAAGGGAGAGAGAGAGCAGTAAAATTTTGTTTTAGAAAATAAAAAGGAAGAAGTGCAATAAGAATACTAGAAAAAGGGTAGAAAAAGAAATAAAGTTTTGTCATTGATGTCAGAGGGGGAGATAATGAATTGAAAAATTCCTTGACATCCTAAGGGGGAGTAGTGTTTTGTTGTGTTTTGAAATTTTGGAGTTTAGCAGCGTACCTCTGGTTTTAACACTTAGTCATTTTCCACTAAGTGTTTCCATCAATGCCAAAGGGGTAGATTGTTGGCATATGGCTTGGGGAGATTATTGGTATGGCTTATAGTGTTGTCATTGATGGATACAAAAGTCACTATTGTGATCCGCAGATCCGAACCTGGTCATACTGGCAGCTAAAGTCAAGTACAACGTATTACTGACATAGAACATGATGAACATAGTATCCCATTAGTATGTCAATCTGTATGCTTCACTAGATCATCATCTTGTGTTGTGGGTCCCCAGGACAAGTTGTTAAGCATGTATGGTACCTTATTGGTAAGTTCTGTGATGTTTCATTAATCCGTGTACAAGTAAAGAGATTTGGCAAAATGATTTTCTATCTATTTGTTCATTATGGCCGACCTAATCAATGAAGCATGTTGTGGATGTATAAGGCATGATTGTTTAATTGTTTCTATGTTTGAGAATTTTGTTTTGGGTCCTAGCTATGCTTTGGCCGACGTGTGTGGGCATGCATCAAAAATTATTTATGATTTCAAGCCGACATGCATAGAATATTATATTTTGTGTGAAGCCGATATATAGTGTTTGCATTCTTGTTAGCAGGTATTTATGCAAGTTTGGGAAATTCATTTTGTGTGCATGAGATATATGAGAATAGTTGTAGGGAAAATAAGTTTGGTATGTGAATACTAGAAGATCAGCTGTGAGAATTTTGCTAGTACAGAAGAGGATTTAGTGACAAAGAAGAAGAGAAGTGCAGAGTCTGACAGAAGGTTCAAAACTTGATTTATGAGCTTCATTAGAACTGAAACCAGGCATTTGTAGATGTTATCTTCTCAGTTCAAACTTTTGTTGTAATCTCTAACATTTTGTAAGGAAGTGAGCCTTCCTTGTTTTGAGCAGTGAGCTCTAAGAAGTGTGCATGAATGCATGTGCATTCCCTTTTCTTCATACTTTTAATAGAGTATATAAATTATGGATTAATCTCCACCGTGGTTTTTCCCCTAGCAGGGTTTCCACATAAAAGTATTGGTGTTATGGTGCTTTGATTGTCTTGTTAATGTGCTTGCATCTTTATTTCTGTTTATGTGTTTTTAATGGTTTAAGATCTGGATTTAAAGTTTAAATTTGTGAAACACTGATTCACCCCCCCTCAAAATGTTCCTTGAGTCTAATAGTTATATGTTGTGATTATGAGATGTATGGGATATTATGACATGATATTTTTCCTTTTTAGTATCTTTTTCATGTATGATATGATGATGCATATATGGATGATATGATGATGCTTATATGATTATGTAATCGATGCAAATGTATGGTTTATGAGATGCTTAGAATAACCACAATATATTATGATGCAAATGATGGAAATGCAATGCATGCGAGATGATTTATGTTTT
The DNA here is from genome assembly GCA_007258455.2 of Sequoia sempervirens. Classification (NCBI taxonomy): domain Eukaryota; kingdom Viridiplantae; phylum Streptophyta; class Pinopsida; order Cupressales; family Cupressaceae; genus Sequoia; species Sequoia sempervirens. The sequence goes on from VDFB02056867.1 coordinate 154,163, forward strand.
CCTATTATATATGATATGCATGATATGCAACATGTTGATGGTTTGTGGATGCAAGATGGATGCATTGGTGATGTTTTTTTTAACTATCATGGTACCATGTTAGCGCGGAGAGAAGAAAGAAGAAATAATGATGAAAAAAGAGGATCCAACAAGTCTATGATCTATGAGACTTTATTAGAGATGAGGATGATGATGAGGATGATGATGATGATGTATTGCTTATCGGGAATTGAGATTTAAAAAGGGATTACTTACCTTATGTTTGTTAACACACATAGGCATGATGCATCAAGGTATAAAGAACCAAGATGGCGTTGCACCTAGTGTTATGAACTTTGACTCGAAAATCAGATAGGAGTATCCTTGTTCACACCTGGTATACAAAACCTTATTTGAAATGCAGTTCAAATATTCTAAACATATTGGACCAAAACATAGAAAGGAAAGCCTTCCTATGTGGTCAACAAGACACCTAAAACACCCTCCCTGCAAACCAAACAAAGCACACATGACCAAGGTTATTTTACAAGAACATCCAACAAGAACAGTAGATAAAAAGATAATGATCATTGCCACATTCCTTTATCTCTAAATCGTTTTGTTTAGACATCATTGAGAGGTCATTGGAATGAGAACAATAAGATAAATCAACAACACAAAGATCAAGTAAACAAACAATCTAATGTTCTTCATACCACTAGCCAAGACTAAACTACGGTGATGCCTGATGTTGATGTCCATTGTAGGAAGGATGCATTCTAGGACATGATGTTATCAGATGATTTTGGGATTGATTGGATGTTGGGCTATTAGCACCAAGAGTTGAACAACTTGTTTACCTACTGACCTAGACTTGAAACCTTGATGCTTGAGTTTTCAATTTCAATTTTCTATACCTATTTTTTATTGTGTTGTTGAAGGGTGAAGGTGATGATCAATTTATTATGAGTGGATATTTATTTCAGGTGAAAGTGAGATGGGACAGATAGGTTTTTTCAAATATTTTGATGTTTTTGACATTTTGAAATGTTTTGAGGCTATTTTTGGTATTTTCAAGATGTTTTACGTTTTAATTTTCATATTTTCCAATGTTGTTGGTATTTTCTGTGATTTTGACCAAGAATTTAACCTAAAGACCTATCCTAGGGGCCTCAGGGGTTGATCAAAGATTAGCCTTTCCTACATTATACATGCAAAGACCACGTAGTTTGACTAACACAGACTCATTTATTGATGAGATATGAATAAATGGATTTCCAGTTTATTATGACAGACTGACCTAAGTGTTTTGAGGGATGATCAAAGATCAACCTTGCCTACATTCATAGCTCAAAGACCCATAGTTCAGAAAGATGACTCTGTTTTTGACTTTTTGACTGACTTTTTGACCTATTTTTGGATTTTTGATATGTTTTGAATGTTTTTTAGTTTTCTGATTTTCTGAATGTTTTTGAATTTTCTGATTTTCTGAATGCTTTTTGATTTTTTGATTTTCTGAATGTTTTTGGATTTTTTGATTTTCTGAATGTTTTTGGATTTTCTAATTTTCTAAATTTTCTGGATTTTTTGATTTTTTGAATGTTTTTGGATATTCTAATTTTAAGGAAGATTTCAAGAATATACATGAATCTGATCTAGCATAGGTATAAGAACATGCCCCTAGTATGATGCAATAGACTACTCTGATATAGGTAAGAAAAACTGACCTTAAGAATGGGCCAAGTAGTACTAGGAGGGATCATGATATGAACATAGGATCAATCTATGATGTAGACACAGATGGGTGATGGATGGAGATACAAAAGTGTGATGGATGAATGATGTAGAACAATCCATAAAGATCACAGTGGATGGAAAATGATTATTTACACAAGGCACCTATTTTTTAGGTTTTCACCAAGGTACTTGCCCAAGGCGCCACCAAAGTGGTTTTCACTAGAGGATGATTTTTGTTCTTTATTGTTTTGAATCCTTTTTTTGATTTTTTTTTATTTGTTTATTTTTTTTGGATTTTTGGATTTATACCTTGTAAGATTAGACATAATTTTTTTTGAGATGGGAGCTATTCATAGGCTCCTACAGAGGTTCACCTTATGGTGTGGATAGCTAATATTCCCTTGACTTTTAGCTTGTTGTGACGATGAAGGGTCCTAACCAATTGGGTTCAAATTTTCCCTTGCTATTTCGATTTGATACATTTTTCTAATTCTCCTTCAATACAAGCTTTTTGACTTGAAAGGTATGACTCCTGATCTTCTTATTGTAGCTCCGCTTGAAACCATTTTGGTAGACTTGCAAATGGTTTAAGGAATCCATACACTGCTCATCTAGTAGTTCCAGCTCATTCAATCACGATACTCAATATTTTTCATCAGTGATAAGACTCTGCAATGATATTCTCAAGGATGGGAGCTTGATCTCAATGGGAAGGATGGCTTTTGATATGTAGACTAGGGAGAAAGGGGTTGCACCTATTGGTGTTTGGGTACTTGTTTGGTAGGCCCATAAGGAGAGATTCAACTATAGGTGCCAGTCATGACTAGTATCATTGACCATTTTCTTTAGGATTTTCAAGATTGTCTTATTGGTAGCTTCTACTTAGCCGTTACCCTAGGGGTAGTATGGAGTGGAAAAGTGATGTTGGATATTGAAATTTTGGCATAGGTCTCGAACATCCTGGTTTTCAAAAGGTGTCTCATTTTTGAGATAATGGTGTGAGCGACACCATAGCGGAAAATTAGGTAGTTCAAGATGAACTTGGATATCTACTTTCCTATGATATAGGTCATGGGAATGGAATCTACCCACTTTGTGAAGTACTCTGTGGTAGTGATGATGAACTTATGTCCATTGGATGAAGTGGGTGTGATTTTTCTGATGAGATCATGCCCCCATTGTGAAAAGGGCCAAGGTGTAATGATTGGATGAACCTCCTGAGCTGGTGCATGGATAAGGTCCCTATGCTATTGACACAACAAGCCCCTTCAGACATAGTTGTGAGCTTCCTTCTCCATTCTAGTCCAATAGTACCGAGTCCTCAACAGTTTCTTAACCAAGGTCATACCAGTCGAATGTGACCCACAAATTCCATTGTGTACCTCAATTAAAGCAATCAAAGCTTCCTTAGCATTTAGGCATTATAACAAGGTTCCCTTAATACTCCTATGATATAGGGTATCTCCTAAGATAACAAAGTGAGATGACTTCTTGACAAATTTTCTTTTAAGGTTTGAGGTTATATTAGTGGGGAGGACTCCTATTCTCAAGTAGGTGTATATATCATGATACCAGGGATCACCAGGATCAACACTTTTATTGGCAACTCAAGGGGAAACAACTAAGAGGGGGGGTGAATCAGTTGTCACCGAATATCAAACTTATTAACATTAATTATAGATCTGATCATTAATCATGAAAGCATAAATGAACAACACATCAGAAGCACACATAATACCAATATTTTTTACGTGGAAACCTTGTTAGGGGAAAAACCATGGTGGAGGTCAATCCACAAGATTATACCATATTAAAAGTATAAGAAAATATAAATGGGGAATGCACATGCATTTAGGAACACTGCCTAGAGCTCACTACTCAAATACAACAAGGCTCAATGCCCAAGGAAGACACACTATCTTACAAAAATATTTAGATTAAAACCATCTAGATTTGAACTGAGAAAATAGCATCTACTAATGCCTAGTTATAGTTTTGGTTAAGCACATGAACACTTCTTCACTCTTATTCACTCTCTGCTCTGATTTTGAATGATTTGAACTTTATTCTCGCATAAGAATCATACACTTCACATTTGCACCCACACTCATTCCTTCAAATGATAAAACAATTTGTCTTATATAACTACAACAAGAAATTACATCGCTAAAAGTCAGCCACAAAAAGATAATAAAATAATTACAAACAGTCAACCCAAAACAAATAAAGATTATTCATGTGAATTAACCAAGGTCTGCCATAACATAGTGAAGACTAAAAACAACATCTCCAACATGAAAACACTTCAATTAATTTCTCCTCAAAGATCCACAACACACTTCAACACCTTGTCGGCCAAGAACATGAAAAACATGAACACGCAAGAGAAAATATTAGATCATCAGCACAACGATCAATGCAAACATGCCACAACGATAGAGAATGAACTAGAAACATCCACAAGCATCATGAAACACTAGAGAAGAATCCAAAACAACTAAACTTACTAAAATCACATAATCTTCAAACTTGAACACTAACTGAAGCGAGAGAAAAACTGTTAGAATGAAAATCTTCATAACTTGATCAACTCTTCATGTGGATAAACTAGACATACTCAACAAGAAACCCTTTATTCCACAACCTCAGAACAACAATGTACTGAACACACTAACAAAAAGAACTTCACTTCACCACTGATAACTTGTAGCACTTCTTATTACAATTCTCTCAATATCCTCGACATATACAACTTCTAATGTAGCAATGTTAATAGTGTTGAAATCAATGACAACCACATATCAACAACACAACCACAACATCCAACAATCTCCCCCTTTGGCATTGATGGCAACACATGATGTGAAAAATACCATCAACACAACTATGCTTACTTCTCCCTTTCAGTTCTAACTTTTCTTTCCTCAACTCTTCTCCCCACAAGGCTCTTCTCCCCAGATAATTAGCATTTTGTTTTTCACATTATTCTTCTCCCCCTTTCACATCAATGACAAAGATATCTTGAATACAAGCTCTAAACCACATATCTGAACTTCTAAACATCTGACTACTCCCCCTAAGTAGCAACCACCACAACATAAATCCAGATCAAAATATGATCATGCAATGCATGGATTGATGCAAAGCAATGCATCCTTAGTTCTGATTGGGAGGGGTAATCACCCCTAACTTCCCTCTGAGATACTCAAAAGTATCCTTAGGAAATAACTTTGTAAAGATATCTACAATCTTCTCCTTAGTAGGCACATACTCCAATCTGACTTCCTTTTCACTTACCTTCTCTATTAAAAAGTGAAATTTTATAGATATGTGCTTGGTCTTTGAATGTAGCACCAAATTCTTATAAATGTTAATAGCACTTGAGCTATGACAAAATATAACAATAGGCTCATCATACACAACTCTGATATCCTTAAACATCTATTTCATCCACAGTACTTGAGTACAATTATTAGCAGCAACAATGTATTTTTCCTCTACAATAGATAAAGAAATAGCATTTTTCTTCTTACTCAACCATGAAATCAACTTCTTTCCCAAGAAAAATTCTCCACCACTAGTATTTTTCTTGTCATTCACATCTCCTTCCCAATCAACATCAGTAAATGTACTCAAAGTAAGATCATCATATTTAGGATACCATAGACCAAACTCAACTGTCCCTTTCAAGTATCTGAAAATTCTCTTCACAATAGTCACATGAGATTCTTTAGGATCAACTTGAAATCTAGCGACAATACATACAACATTCATGATATCAGGCCTAGTTTGAGTCAAATAAAGTAATCCACCAATCATTGGTCTATATCTTGTCTAATTTTCCTTCAGACAATCATTATCAGTTGTTAGCTTGCATCTGGCCACCATGGGTGTACCAACAGGCTTTGAACCTTCCATACCGAATTTTTTCAACAATTCCTTCACATACTTGGACTAAGATATAAAAATCCCTTTTCCTAACTGAGTAATTTGCAATCCTAGGAAAAATTTCATCTCTCCAATCATTGACATCTCAAATTAATTTTTCATCTCATTAGAAAACTTCGTACACAAGCTACCATCTCCCCTAAATATGATATCATCAACAAAACTTCCACAATCAAATCTTTATCATCATTCTTGAAATACAAATTACTATCAACAATACCTTTGTTAAATCCAATTTTCATCAAGTACTTATCCAATTTGGCATGCCATGCTCTAGGGGCTTGCTTAAGACCATACAATGCTTTCTTCAATCAACTGGAATCCACCAGGTTGCTCAAAATATAGCTCTTCTTCCAATTCACCATTTAGAAAGCAAACTTGACATCCATTTGACAAAACTTATAGTCTTTATAAGCAGCATAAGCAAGAAATAATCTCGTAGCTTCAATTCTAGCAATAGGGGAAAAGGTTTCTTCAAAATCAATACCTTCCATTTGAGAATTTCCCTTACAAACTAGTCTTTGTTTGTTTCTAACCACTTCACCTTGTTCATTCATTTTGTTTCTAAAGACCCATTTAGTTCCAATTACATTCTTATCCTTAGGTCTGGGAACAAGAATCCATGTATAATTCTTCTCAATTTGCTACAGTTCCTCTTTCATTGCTTCAACCCAATGCTCATCTTTGCATGCTTCATTCACATTGTTAGGCTTAGTCTTTGAAATCAAACAATACTCTTTTGCAAATTTTCTCCTAGTCTAGACATCTTTGTTCTTATCACCTATGATCTAATTCTCTGAATGATTCAATCTCACATACATTGAAGTCTTCTTAGAATGTTCTTCAACTTCAGGCTCTTCTAATCTCTCTTATGTTCTTCCATCAATTTCTCATTCTTCTTGTTTTTCTTGATTCACCGAAATCATTTGAACATGACTTTCAGTCTGACCTTGCTTTCCTTTTCTTGTGCTATCATTTTGATCATCATAATCATATCCAAAGGTTCTGGATAGTGCAACTATGTCTTCATCAACCTTAACATTTGCACTTTCAACCATTTTCTTCAATATTTTGTTGTAACACCGATAGGCCTTACTTTTAGTAGCATAACCTAAAATGATTCCTTCATCACTCCTAGCATCAAACTTTCCTATATCTTCATCTCTTTTGATATAACACTTGCTTCCAAATATTTTGAAATATCTAACATTAGGCTTTTGACCAGTCCATACTTCAAAAGGAGTTAGTATCGCCTTTGATTTGTACCCGATTAAGTGTGTACACAATAGTACTCACAACTTCTCTCTAGTAGATATGAGGCACATTTCCTTCCAACATCATGGTTCTAGCCGCATCTAGAACTGTTCTATTCTTTCTTTTTGCAACCCCATTCTGTTGAGGGGTTTGCGGTGCAGATAACTATCTCTTTATTCCATGCTCTTCACAAAAAGAATTAAACTCACTGGAAGTGAATTCACCACCTCTATTTGATCTCAGACACTTAATCTTCAAATCAGTCTTTGTCTCAACCATAGCCTTAAAGATCTTGAACTTTTCTAGAGCTTCAAATTTCTCCCCTAGGAAAGTAGCCCACATAATCCTTGAATAATCATCAATAAGCAACATGAAGTATCTGTAACCTTGTAAACTTCTAGTTCTACGAGGACCACATAAATCAGTATACACAAGTTCCAACAATCCATTTGAATTTTTTTGTTTACTTTGAAATGAAATTCTTGTTTGCTTTCCTAACTAACATTCTTTGCATATGGCATTAGTAGGTTTCATCAGCTTAGAAAGATCTCTCACAATCTTAGTGGAACTTATCTTGACAATGTTATCAAAGTTAACATGACACATTCTCCTATGCCATAATCAACTATCATCAACTTGAACAATCAAACAAATTGTACTAGCAACACTCAGATGAAATATATTACCTTTTGTTTGTGTACCTAAAGCAATCAAATTTCCAAAATTTTCCAATATTTTTCACTTACCATCCATGAACTGAAGATTGTATCCCTTATCAACCATTTTACCAACACTCAAAAGATTATGCTTCAAACCTTCAACATACAAGACATCATCAGTGTTATGTTTACCATCAAGAGAAATGCATCCTCTTCCACGGATCACATAAGCTATGTTATCACCAAATCTCACAACACCACCGTCATACTTCTCCAAACTCACAAACTTACTGTTATCTCTTGTCATATGATGAGAACAACCACTGTCAATTACCCATTCATCTTTCTCTTCAACTCAAGCAGCTAGGGCTTTCTCCACATTTGTACAACTAGCAGATTTAGTAGACATGGGATTATTTTCCTTGATAGAAATAAACATAAATTCATCTTCACTTGCATTTCCTCTGTCAGATTCATTATCTGTTACACCTTCATCAACAACATAGTAACACTTCTTTTGGAATTTAGGCTTGTTAAATCTAGGCTTGGAAACTCTCTTAGGACACCTTGATGGAAAATGACCTATCTTATTGTAAGATAAACATTTAATAGGCAACTTTCCCTTATACTTACCTTGTCCTTTGGCTTCTCTTTTCACAATCAATGCTTCAAGTTATTCAATCTCTCTTTCTTCTTCATCAAGTTGTTTCATTTCATCCTCATACTTGAGTGTATTTCTTGATGAACTTTCACTTGGATCATATCTTTGTCTATCTCTTCCAGAAGTAGTAGCCTTAAATGTAGATTCAACCTTAGGAACTGCATCACCAAATTCACTCAATTCAAAAGTAGTAAACTTACCAAACAAACATATCTCTGGTAACATTTGTCATAGTTCATAGCTCTTCAATAGCACTAGCCTTGACTTTGTAAGAATCAGGCAAAGATCTAAGCACTTTAGAAACAATCTCTAATTCATCTATCTATCCACCAACACATCTAATACCACACACAAGTTCATTTACTCTTTGCATGAAAGTAGTAAAATTTTCATCATCACCCATTTTCAACTTTTCATATTTTCCTTTTAGACATTGTAACTTAGCAATCTTCACATTTTCATCACCTTCATACAAGGTTTCCAAATTCTTCCAAATCTCATAAGTAGTCTTCAAATCCATCACATTTTTCATCTCATTATTAGTCAAAGAACTCAACAACACCTCGTTAGCCTTGATATTATATTCAACATCCCTGATCTCAGCAGAAGTAGTAGGATCATTCTATGGAATAACATACATATTTTTTGTAATGCTCCAGTATGGTTCACCAATGCATCTTAGATGGAATTCCATTCAAACTTTCCATAAAGAATAATTTGTTCCATCAAATCTCAGACTATCCTTATAAGTTGCCATCCCAGATCACCTCAAGCTATAAAACTTCTTCCAAGGAACCACAAGCTCTGATACCAATTGTTGGCAACTCAAGGGAAGAAAACTGAGAGGGGGGGTGAATCAGTTATCACCAAATCTCAAACTTATTCAACTTATTAACCTTAATTATAGATCTAATCATTAATCATGAAAGCATAAATGAACAACACATCAGAAGCACACATAACACCAATATTTTTTACGTGGAAACCCTGTTAGGGGAAAAACCATGGTGGAGGTCAATCCACAAGATTATACCCTATTAAAATTATAAGAAAATATGAATGGGGAACACACATGCATTCAGGCACACTGCCTAGAGATCACTGCTCAAATACAACAAGGTTCACTTCCAAAGGAAGGCACACTGTCTTATAGAAAGATTCGAATTAAAACCATCTGGATTTGAACTAATAAAATAGCATCTGCTAATGCTTGGTTATAGTTCTGGTTAAGCACATGGACACTTCTTCACTCTTCTTCACTCTCTGCTCTATCTTCGAATGATATAAACTTTATTTACACATAGGACTCATACAGTTCGCATTCACACCCACACTCATGCCTTCAAATGATAAAATAATCGCTCTTATATATCCGCAACAAGAATTTACATTGCTATAAGTCAGCCACAAAAATACAATAAAATAATTACAAACAGTCAACCCAAAAGAAATAAATACTATTCATGTGAATCAACCAAGGTCATCCATAACATAGTGAAGACCAAAAACAACATCTCCAACACGAAAGCACATGAATTAATTTCTCATTGAAGATCCACAACACGCTTCAATAGCTTGTTGCCCAACAACATGAAAAACATGAAAAAATAAGAGAAAATATCGGATCATGAGCACAACATTCAATTCGAACATGCCACAAAGATAGAGAATGAACTAGAAACCTCCACAAGCATTCGTAACAACTGAACTTACTGAAATAATAGAATCTTCAATCAGGAACACTAACTAAAGTGATAGAAAAACTATCAGAATGAAAATCTCCATAACTCGATCAACTCTTCATGCGGATCTCTGAAATCAACATGGATAAACTAGAAATACTCAACAAGAAACCATTTATTCCACAACCTCAAAATAACAATGTACTGAACACACTGATAGAAAGAACTTCACTTCACCACTAACAACCTGTAGCACTTCTTATTACAATTTTATCAATATCCTTGACATATACAACTTCTAATGCAACAATGTTAATATTGTTGACATCAATGACAACCACATATCAGCAACACAACCACAACATCCAACATAATTCACACATGAATTCAGACTCTGGGACCTCAAATGCTAGTATGAGAAGTTGTTCTACAAGGAATTATTGCTTAGGTACATTACATGGGATATCCAGTAGCGATCCAATTGTTTCCATAGCATCTGTTGCTCTATTATTTTCTCTTTGTATTTGCTCAAACATGATATCAATGAAGGACTCTTTGAGGCTTTCCACCAATTTATTATATGGATCCAACTTGTCATCCTTCGTTTGGTACTCACCATTGACCTGGTTGATGATATGCTATGAATCTCTATAGACTTTGAGTGCCATGATCTACAACTATACTACAATCCTAAGCCCTATGACAAGAGCCTCATATTCTGCAATGTTACTTTTGCAAGGAAAAGACAACTTATATGATTTGGTCATGCAATCCCCTTGTGGTGTAATGAAGAAGACCCCTGCTCCTAACCCATGTTGTGTGTAGGATCCATCAAAATACATTTTCTAGTGATCTGTTATGCTTATGTTAAAGATTGACTCATCAGGGAACTCTGATACCGATGGATTTTTTGAATATATCGGTGCCTCTACTAATTGGTTTGCAATTCCTGTCCTTTAATGGCCTTTCATTCTACATACTCAATGTCATGTTTTTTTAGGATCATAACCCATTTAGTTGTTCACCCTATGAGTGTTGCTTTAGAAAGCATATACTTGAGAGGATCTATCTTGGCAATGAGTTTTATTTGGTGTGCCAACATATAGTGTTTGAATTTTTGTACGGAAAACACGACTGCCAAGCAATCCTTCTTAATAGATGTGTAATTGAACTTGTGTCCCACCATGGTGCTATTGATGTAGTAAATAGCTCTTTCCTTCCCATTTTCATCATGTTTTGCTAAGAGAGTGCCAAGGGCTGTTGCTATTGTTGATATATACAGGATCAAGGGATTTCTTGGAATCGGTGGCATAAGAACTGGTGGTGTGAGCAAGTACTCCTTGATTTTGTCGAATGCCTTATCACATTTATCATCCCATTTTTATGCTACCCCCTTGTGGAGTAGATGAGAATATGGGATAGCCTTATCTACTAACTGTGCTATAAACCGGTGGATGGATTTTTGTCTTCCATACAAACCCCTTAACTATTTTAATGTCCTTGGTGCCTCCATCTTGAGAATTGTTTTAACTTTAGCAGGGTCTATCTCAATTCCTCTCATAGATACAATGTATCCTCGTAACTTTCCTGATTGTACCCTGAACACATGTTAGAACTGTAAAATTTTGAAAATTTTCATGGCTGCATATACTAATTAGTTCACAAAAATGCCCATACCATAAGCACAAAAATCCACTTTGCATAACACTTTTGCCCCATATTTTGTCATTTGGTTCCATAGAATTCATCTAACCCTGAGTATTTCAATGTATAAACCATATCGGCATGAGATGATACAGGTATCCCCAATCCATGAAGCATTTTATACTAACGTGTGTCTTTTGTAGTCTATCGGCAAGAGATCGAGAATGGTATACTGATATGATTTTATCTAAGGATTCATATCGACATGATGTAGTTAGCAGTCTTAGCGACCAGAGGATCCTATCAGCAAGACAATTCTCATCAGAATAAGTCATATGAAGTTCATTTGTGTCTTACCAATCAAGGCATTAATTAACTATCGGCAAGACAGGAGCCATCGGAGTAACATCCCAGAGCATTCACTTGGTCTTACCAATAAAGCAGAGGGAGATTCCATCATTGTCATCGAGATGAGCTTATGGAGTCCTACTAACCCCCTATGTCACAACGACAAGTGTTGTATTGGTAAAGACTTGGCGGTCTATTTGGATAGAATGGATTTGGCGAGACTTGCTTCAGTGGGGAGAGATACGAAAGGTCATACCAAATGTACTTCCATCGGTAGGAGAATTGTTATGTCCTGGTAATCAGAAAACAGACCGAAGGAAATTTCTCGACAAGACACAAAGTAATTTGTGGAGCATCTGCCCGACTCACAATGTTATAGCGATAGTTTTCATCGGCGAGAATCTTAGCGATACACTCATGACTAAAGGAATAACTGTTGGGAAGAATCATGACATCGGTGTGACTGCATGACACCATAGTGACATATGATCTATTGACAGTCAGGAAGACTCGTAACATTGGTGGGACTGCATGACTTCAAAGCGATATGTGATCTGTGGTAGTCGGTGAGACATTGAACATCGGTATGACTGCAGGACGTCTTTGCGGGTGTCTGATGGATGTTGGTAAAAGCTCGAATATAATGGATCACCGCAGATGTGAATGCAAAAGGACACGTCCTTTCAAATACTAATGTATAAATACTCATTTTTTGACAGCAGAGAAGGAGCAGAGAACGAATAAAAAATACAGTAGAATACAAAATGTTTATAATTTTTGAGACTATGATGCATGTCTAAAACAATGGACATTTCAATTGAATTTATTTGATGTGATGACATTTTTCTAGTTTCAGTTGTTTGTTATGTTAATTAAAAGTATTGTTGAAGTTGTCTCCAAGGTTGATGTTTTCTAATTATTTAAACTGATATATCAAGGATATTTTTTCAGTTTATTAGTGCACACTTGTTGTATTTGTATGGTTGGATTAATTGGTTCTTTCAAGGAGAGATTAAATCCTTTTAGTCAATCATAGTAATTAGGGAATCTCATTTGGATCATTAAGAAGAGCTTGGTAATCACATTCCTATATGTTTATACAAGTTATAAACTTAAACCTATATTCCAAACAATTTGAGTTTCTACCAGAAAGAAGTTATTGATTTCATATTTTCATTTGGCTCCATATACCCAATAAGGCACTAGTCTCTACTATTTCATTGTTTAATTTCATTCAATTTTACATATGAACACATTAGATTTTAGCCTTGATATTGCTTATAAAATTTGCACTAGAATAAAAATCATTTATCCACTCCTATTTGCTAGTGTGGGTAAATTGCTTTAGGAAATGAACTGAGGTCAAGTCTACTTGATTCAAATAGGTATACCTGTCTATGTCTAGCAACACCTAAAGAGAAGAAGGTTCAAATCATTTGGCCTTGTTTGTTAGCCTGAAACGTTGTGAGAGCTTGGCAACCTCTTGTGGTTCAAACCTACATTTTTGAGAGCTAAAAAATTGGTGACTCTACTGGGGAATAACAAATTGGTGAATCTACTGGGAAATAACATCATAAAATTCAGTTCCAACCTTTCCATGTAAAGAGTCAATATAAATTTCACATTTGGAGTGAGGAGATTCCGCTGGGAAAAATCGAAAATAATTTTAATAGAATCATTTTCCTACTTTTGGAAAAGTAGGTGGTGACTCTGGTAAAAACTTGATGAAGAATGGATAGACAATTTGTGTATGGAACAAAAGAATATTTTAGAAGGCAGTAGTTGATAAGAGAAATTAAAGAATTGAAAAAGTAACGGATGCAATTGGAGAAAGAAACACTACAATTGAAACAACAACTGTTACAATCAAGAGAATTCTGAAATAAGAATGAATACACAAGTGCAAACAGGCATTGGACCCCACAAGTGCTTGATAATACAATTGGAAATCTTCACAATGGAAGCAATGCACTTTATTCACAACAAAACAGTTATTCACCAAAACCGTCAAAGTAAGTAAATGCTTATCTAGTCCCTCTTGGACAAAGGCTGGTAAGCTATCAAGACTATCAATATGATCAACACAATTCCAGCCCACATGAAGGTTTCAATCAAAACTCGCAATGAAATGTATATCCAAGTCAGCAGCTTGAGGAGGAAGAAGATGAATACGTACATACTCAAAGCCAAGATTCCATCACAGAATCAGAATGTGGAATTTACCCCTTTGATGTGTTTCTTAACATAAGGAGACATGAAGGAGAAGATAAAATCTCTCTATACAACATGATGATAAATATCTATATGCAATTACCTCCTAATTGTAAGCCTACAAGACCCCTTTTTGTTGCACAATTCATAAGAGTTTGGAAACCTGAATCAGCTTATTGGCCAGAATCATCAATACAGCATGCCTTTGATCGAGTGAATAAATTTTTTGATGCCATGGAGAGGATAAGGTATGGGAACACTATCAATGTTGAATCCAATAGTTGTATTTTTGATGAGTATAGAGAAATTGATCAAACAATGCAGCCAATAGAAGATGAGACATGTGCAGGTCAGAATGATTCATATGATAGCCTGCATGATGAAGATGAAGATACAAGAGATCTCTCTTGCATAACAGATTGTGACAGGGAAAGCAGTACATGTTATGAGGGATCCAATGAATATTCAGATTGTGAAGATGAACCTATGGATTCTGATTTATAGCAAGGTGATTCTTGCAGTTCTTGTGGTGATCAAGAGGAAGAAGCAATGGACAATGCGGGTCCATTTGACAGTGAAAAAATAATTCCTCCAGCTGTAGTTGAATACCATGAAGACACATTTGATCAAGAAGAGGGAAAAATAATGGAAGATATGGAAGAAGAAACGTGTTCACTTGGCAGTGAGCAAATTTTAGATATGCTAACTCTTGAATACCAAAGATGTACACACAAGGGTGATTCTGAAGCCTTATGTCTAGCCTACATTTTCTTTGACAGTGAAAGTACTTTGTGTGATGATTCATGTGACTCCATGTGCTTTTCTCAAAATGATGGAGAAACCTTTGAAGTTGATCAAAAATCTATATCCATTCAAGAAGAGGTACGTAATTTAGAAATTTCTAATTCATGTGGAGAAGACATTTATTTGCATACCAAGGATGAAAGGAGTCTAGCCTTGATTGGTTCAGATATGCATGATATTGAGGATATGAATCATATTTCAATGTCAAATGGTGATATGGAAGATGTGCAAAATGTTTCAGATTTATTTATCTTAAATAGTCTTGATAGGACAGAGCATTTAGATTTGTGTGAGAAACATTTGAATCTTGAGATGAGTGACACAGATGATCATGATTTTTTCCCTCCTCATGTACATGAAAGTTGTATTCCTTGGTTGCATTATGATTGCAAATTTCCTGTGCAGATTAATCTTAGTTATATGATGAATAAAGAATGTTTTCAGTTTTCAAATTAGTAGGGATATCATTTCATGATGCAGGACCCAGATCAGAATGGGGGAAAGAGTTGCAAGTATCTTTATGATAGCAAGAGTATCAAGGAGGATGAAATGTATACTTTCAAGAGAATTTCACTGAGTTCAAATCAGAATAAAATTTATGACAGAGGAAAGTATGGGCCTTTCTTTTGGGTGGCTTTGAGCCATCAATTACCAAAATGAAGTCTGATTTTGTTGCCAAAGGAATACAGAGGATCAAGGGTTTCTAGTGCATGGAAATTTTTTGACAATCCTCTCAAAAATTTCTCTTCCATGCATAGTAGTCTAGGAAATAAAAGGAATAGGAATTTCCAGTACATGGACAATCCTGAATTTCCATCTTTTAAATAAATCTTTCCATGTACAGTAGTATAGGGTCATGTTCATCTCCATTTCCATTCATTCCATCCTTCTCACTGGTCCATAACCTTGAAAGTTTGGTCTACTCACCCAGAAATCTAGATCCTTGCAATGATCTCACAATCGTTCATCCCTAGATGGAGCCACTTTTAGAACTGTAAAATTTTGAAAATTTTCATGGCTTCATATACTCATTGGTTCCCAAAAATTCCCATACCATAAGCACAGAAATTTTCTTTGCATAACATTTTTTGCCCATATTTTGTCATTTGGTTCCATAGAATTCATCTAACCTTGAGTATTTCAATGTATAAACCATATCGACATGAGATGATACGGGTCTCCCCGATCCATGAAGCATTTGATTCTAACGTGTGTCTTTTGTAGTCTATCGTCAAGAGATCGGGAATGTTATACCGATATGATTTCATCTGAGGATTCATATCGGCATGATGCAGTTAGCAGTCTCAGTGACTAGAGGATCCTATAGGCAAGACAATGGTCATCGAAATAAGTCATATCGAGTTCATTTGTGTATTACCGATCGAGGCATAAATTGATTGTCAGCGAGACAGGAGCCATCAGAGTAACGTCCCAAAGCATTCACTTGGTCTTACCAATAAAGCAGAGGGAGATTCCATCATTGTCATTGGGATGAGCTTATGGAGTCCTACCGACCCCCTATGTCACAGCGACAAGTGTTGTATTGGTAAAGACTTGGTGATCTATTTGGACAGAATGGATTCAGCAAGACTTGCTTCAGCGGGGAGAGATACAAAAGGTCATGCTGAATGTACTTCGATCAGTAGGAGAATTGTTATGTCTCAACGATCAGAAAATTGACTAAAGGAAATTTCTTGACAAGAAACAAAGTAATATGTGGAGCATCTGCCCGACTCACAATGTTACAGTGATAGTTTTCATCAGTGAGAGTCTCAGCGATACACTCATGACTGAAGGAATAACTATTGGGAAGACTAATGACATCGGTGTGACTGCATGACACCATAATGACATATGATCTATTGACTGTCGGGAAGACTCGTAACATCGGTGGGACTACATGACTTCAAAGCGATATGTGATCTGTGGTAGTCGGTGAGACATGGAACATCGGTATGACTGCAGGACGTCTTAGCGGGTGTCTGATGGATGTTGGTAAAACCCAAAATACAATGGATCGCCGCAGATGTGAATGCGAAAGGACACGTCCTTTCAAATACTGATGTATAAATACTCATTTTTTGACAGCAGAGAAGGAGCAGAGATTGAATAAAAAATATAGTAGGATACAAAATGTTTACAATTTTTGAGACTATGATGCATGTCTAAAATAATGGAGATTTCAATTGAATTTATTTGATGTGATGACATTTTTCTGGTTTTAGTTGTTTGTTATGTTAATTAAAAGTATTATTGAAGTTGTCTCCAAGGTTGATGTTTTCTAATTATTTAAACTGATATATCAAGGATATTTTTTAGTTTATTAGTGCACACTTGTTGTATCTGGATGGTTGGATTAATTGGTTCTTTCAAGGAGAGATTAAATCCTTTTAGTAAATCATAGTAATTAGGGAATCTCATTTGGATCATTAAGAAGAGCTTGGTAATCACATTCTTGCATGTTTATACAAGTTATAAACTTAAACCTATATGCCAAACAATTTGAGTTTCTGCCAGAAAGAAGTTACTCATTTCATATTTTCATTTGACTCCGTATACCCAATAAGGCACTAGTATCTACTATTTCATTGTTTAATTTCATTCAATTTTACATATGAACACATTAGATTTTAGCCTTGATATTGCTTATAAAATTTGCACTAGAATAAAACTCATTTATCCACTCCTATTTGCCAGTGTGGGTAAATTGATTTAGGAAATGAACCAAGGTCAAGTCTTCTTTATTCAAATAGGTATACCCGCCTAGGTCTAGCAGCACCTAAAGAGAAGAAGGTTCAAATCATTTGGCCTTGTCTGCTACTCTGAAACGTTGTGAGAGCTTGGCAACCTCTCGTGGTTCAAACCTATGTTTTTGAGAGCTAACAAGACACACCTTTTTGGATTGAGTCTGACCTTGTACTCTTCTAGCCTGTCAAAGATGGAGCTTGGAACTAGTATGTGATCTCGATGTTTCTTTGACTTGGCCAATATGTAATCCACATAATATTCCACAATTTTGTGAATCATGTTGTGGAAGATTATCGTCATAGCTCTTTGATATGTGGCTCCTACATTTTTCAGCCCAAATGGCATCATGTTCCAATAGTATGTCCCCCATGAACAAGTGAAAGATGTCTTGTGTTGATCTTCTTTGGCTATCATGATCTCATTGTACCCTAAGAATCCATCCATTAGTGATAGAATTTCATGTCCCGTCGTCATATCCACAATCATATCTATGTTTGGGAGAGGGAAGTCATCCTTGGGACATGCTTTGTTTAAATCTCTAAAGTCAGTGCATATGTAGACACCCTAAGTGGGATTTGAAATAGGTACAAGATTTAAAACCCATTTTGGATAATCAATTGGCCATATGAAATTGGCATCAAGGAGCTTTTGTAATTCCATCTTGACCAATAATGCTATTTGTGGATGCATCTTTCTCAGTTTTTGTCTTATTGGTTTTGCTTTTGGATAGATAGCTAGATGGTGAACCATAACTTCTAGATCAAGGCTAGGCATGTCGGCATAGGTCCATGAAAATTTGATCTTTCTTTCTCTTAGAAACACAACTAGGAGTTCATGTTCTTCTATCAGGAGTGATTCTGCATAGAAGGTGATATGTGGCATTTCTTTTGTTCCCAGGTTGACTGGATTGCACTTCTCTGCTAAGACTATTGACTTCTCCTGATGAATAGCACTAAGGGGAAGATTGAATCCCTCATCCTCTAGCACCTTAGAGAGGTTTTCACCATTGGATGCATCCTTTTTTTTTTACTATATTCGGGTCAAAGAGTGCCATAGTGTAGTTTTCACTCAAAGACCTAGATATTATTCCTAAATTTTCACTTTTGCAACTGAAGGTGTCAATCATTTCCCCATAATAGGCATGTGTTGTCTCCTCAATGTAAAATCTAGCTTTGTGATATCCACATGGTATAGTATCCCACAATCCAATGAATTCTGACAGAGCCTCATCATTTTCAAATGTGTCTAAATTAGTGGTCTTCATTGGTCGTAATCGATGAGTTGGGGATAGACTAAGCTTAGCTCATGGGTTTGGTTGTTTGACTCAAAAGATAAGGTACTAATCTTGAGGAGGGAGGAATCCTTGAATAACATGGGTAATTCAGTGAGGGGGTCTTCAAAAGGGTAAGTAATCAATACCATAACTAAGGGGGAAGCTTTGATGTTTCTAACCAGAGCACCTTGGCCAAGTATGGTTAATTTTGGAGGAGTACATCCAAGGCAAAGATTTCTTATATGCTTCTCAGGAATGATAGGTTCTAGAAGACCATTTTCATTTTTCATGAGTTTCTTATTTTTATTGTAACCCCATCCTTGCATTATATGTAGTCCTTTGCTATTGTCATCCATGGGAAGATTAGGGATAAAACTTTCATCTTGGTACAATAGACTTGATATGTCCTTTTCATCTACCACTTTCTGACTTAGGTCCCCCCAATATCTGAATCTGGAGGGGTCTACTTTAAAATTTTTGGCTGATGTGTCAATTGGATGGGGCTTCCCATGAGACCTAGGAGATTGAGGTAACTCTCCTATTACAAAGGAACTTTTATTCATTTTGTAATCCCCACACCCATTGTATTGGATGATGACTTTGATATCAAAGATGTCAGGAATGGCGGGTGTCTTTGTATTAGAAGTGGAGGCTAAGGTAGATGGGTCTACATATGGAATCGTAGGGCCTTCATCATTCTTTGGAACTTGGGGGATTTTGTAGTACTTGGCTTCCATGTTTTTGCAATAATAAAATGGCTCGGGATCACCATGGACTGTGACCTCTTGATTTTGATAGGGAAACTAGACACATTGATGGAAGGTAGATGCTATTGCTTGCATTCCATGAATCCATGGTCACCCTAAGAGGATATTATAAGGTAAATCAAGATCAACGACCTAGCATGTGGTTTCCATGATGGTTGACCCTAATTTAATAGGGAGTTGAATAGTGCCTTGAGACACTCTTTCCTAATCATCATATGCCCTGATATCCTCGAAGAATCCCAAATTCTTTATTAGCTTGAGTGAACAGATATTTAGACCTACACCCCCATCCACCAAGACCCTTTTGAATTTATTTTTATGGACCAAGACCTCGAGATGGAGTGCACAGTTATGAGATGGTTGTGTTGGGAGGTCCTGATCAGAAAATTTTAGGAGATGTGGTGTGGTGATGTGTTCGGCCATAGCTTGGAACTAATCTACATCAAGATTTGTGGGGACAATGGATGAATCCAATGCTTTTGGTAGGATCTTCCTATGTGCGGGTGAGATCTTTAGTAACTCCATGATGGAGATCCGAGTAGGGGTTCTTTTTAGCTAGTCCAAGACATTATAGCCATTGGGAATGGATTTTGGATTAGAGGTTGATGCCTTGGATGGTTGGGATGGTAGAAAAATGGTAACCTTGCCACCATGTGTGGTGACTCCACAATCGGCTCTGGCTCCCTTGATGTTAATAATAGTGACGCATTCATCTAAGGATGCAACAACATGATCTTAAACATGGTTTACATTGCCATAATTTTCCTTTCCATGGTTGTTCCCTTTATTGTGATCTAGCATCAGATTTGTGTATATCTTAAGGTCTTGATTTCCTGCAAGTTGTTCAACCTTTATGATTTTGTCATCGATAAGGTCTTAGATCAGATTTTTTAGTCTCATGCAACTGGTCATCGTGTGTCCCTTGATTTTATGAAAATCACAAAGGTGATTCTCATTATACCATGGTGATTTCACTTGGGGCTCTTGATAATTCTCATAAACGGGGATTTTAATGAGATTCTCCTGTACCCATTTCTTATGATAGATTTGATTGATTCCCCAACCTAGCTATGCATTTTTGTTTGGGGGGATACTTTTTTCGTGGGGGTGGTCCCCCTTGATTATTCAAATTTTTGAATATTTGATTATTGGGTGGTTGTCATACCACGTTGGCTTGTGTGTTGTTTTGGTTATTGGTTTGCGGTTGTTGATATGACTACATGTTTTTCCTTGGGGCATTGATGACCACTTTGGCATCAACAACACCATCATTAGTGACATTATTGTTCTTTTCCCATGTGTGAGGTTTTTTGTTATAACTAGTTGATGGGTGGTTATCTTTATTTTATTGATATGTAGGTGTCCCCCCTTGTACAATAAGGGCTCTTTCAATATTGAGGACCTTGGGGATTAGTTGGTCATATGTGGTGATGCATTGCATTTTTAGATGGAATGACAAAGTTTTTTTGATATTGGCAATGATAGTGCAGATTTTTTGTTCTTCTGGCATGGTCCACTTGCTCCTATTGGCCTTGGATCGCCATCGTTGTAAGAAGGATGTGAATGTTTCCCCCTTAGCTTGTTTGAGAGTAGATAGTTCCTCTAGACTCACATCCATGCCTATGTTGAATGAGTAGTTCTGTATGAATGGGTCCACAGTTTCTTGGAACTTTTTGATTCCAGGAGAAAGGCGAGAGAACCATTCCATTGTTGGTCTAGCCAAAATTTGAGGGAATAGTCACATTAGATATGTGTCATCATATGCAACTTCCATACAATGTACCTAGAATTCCCTGATTTGATCTTTAGGATTACCTGTCCCACGATATTTGTCAAATTTAGGTATTTCAAATCCTTTTGGGAACTGTACCATCACAATGCTTTTGTTGAATGGATAGGGGCACAAATTGCTTGGCATTTTTGTTGTCTTCCCTGATTGGAGGTCTAGCACTTGTTGCAAGAGCAATTTGATTTGTGTCATCACATCATTTTGTGGATTGGGAGGTGAGATGAATGTGTTTTGAGGTGGTTTGATTGTTTGAGTGATAGGTGGGGTGTTTTAGGTGTTTGTGGGAGGTGGTTGCAAACTTTGTTGTGCAATCAAGGCTTTTTGATATGCCTAAAATTGCTATTATTCCAACAACGCTTATTGTTGGTCTTGTTGCTATTGTCCCAACAATGCTTGTTATTGGTCTTGTTGTTGTTGTGCCAACAATGCTTGTTGTTTCACTAGTAGATGAGTTGCTTCTTCTTGTGCTTGGTACTGCTACAAAGCTTGTTGATAGGCTTGTTGTTGAGCTGCTTGTTGTTGTGCTTGGTATTATGCTTGCACTTGAGCTTGTTGGGCTTGATATTGAGCTTGTGCCTAAGCTTGAGCTTGTTGAGCAACTTGTGCAACTTGGGCAGCCTATGCACCTTATGTAGCTTGTACAGCTTGCGCAATTTGTGTGGATTGTTGTTGTTGCAACAAAGCTTGAGTTTGTGCTTGGGAAACTTGTTGTGCTTGTTATACGGCTTGCTGTGTTTGCACTTGTTGGGAAACTAGATGTACAACTAGTGCAACTTGTTGATTTTGAAATTGTTGAAGTGCCTTTTGATAGGCTTGTTGGGCTACTTGCAATGTGATACTGTATTGGTTTGCCATGTTTGGTTTTAGTGGTGGAGGTGGAGGATTCAGAATGGTCTGAGATGTTGTGATGAGAGTTTGTTGAGGTGGTTGTTGAGGTGTTGTTTGGGTGATGATAGGGGGTTGTGTGATAGGTGGTGCAGTTGTTATGATAGTGTGAATATAAAATTCATCAAGCTCCCTTTGGGTTTTTTTTTTTGCTAAGTACCGGCCCATGCCTCAAGTAAACATTATTGGCCCTTTTTGATAAATGACCGCTAGCCTCTACCATGTGTCCACTTAGTGCTCTTCGAAGGGATTATTTCCTTCACTCTTCTATTGGCTCCCGCTATGTTTCCACTTGTCATCGCCGCACACACTTAAAGACTACTACCCCTTAATTTTGACTCGGACCCTGACTGTGTGACACGTAGTCTTCATTCACATATCCTTTGGCAGAGCCCACAGTCGGCTCCAATAAAGAGCACGCTTCCATGTGTCTTCCTAGGAAAATCCTTCAACGACAAGGGGAAGGAATGAACTATGGGCTGCAAAATACTGCCATGAGTCTCTTCGGTGAGTACTTCTTCAAAGCAAAGAATGGAGTGAACTTTGGGTTGCAATATAATGTCACATGTTCTAACTGCCTATACTAGATGGTGACACTTATTTGCATGGTACTACACCGGGACCACTACCATCATTCATAGGGGATGCACCTAGAAGGAGAGTGACCACATGCTATGTCCCAAATATTTTTCCATTACAACAACCAAGGGGAATCATTGCTTAGGATACCAGATCTTTTCAATTATTGCTCACTAGGCAGTGGGAATGTTGGCTATATATATTTCTTTTCACTTTTGAAGAGGGGTTTGAAGTTCCAAGTTCCACGAGTTCAAGAATTGTAGAAAATACATAATTTTAGAAAGACACCAGGCCTTTTTACTATTTTAGATTATTGCAGGAACTCATAGACTATGCCATTGTTTGGCCTTCTATTTTTCTTATGTTGTTTGATAAACTTTATACTGTGCCATTATCGTTTTGAATGTTCATTTGCAAAACTTCTATAATTTTAATGCGAGAGCAATTTGATTTGTGTCATCACATAATTTTGTGGATCAGGAGGTGGGTTGAATGTGTTTTGAGGTGGTTTCATTGTTTGAGTGATAGGTGGAGTGTTTTGGGTGTTTGTGGGACGTGGTTGCAAATTTTTTTGTGCGATCAAGGCTTGTTGATATGCCTGAAATTGCTACTATGCCAACAATGTTTGTTGTTGGTCTTGCTACTATTGTGCCAACAATGCTTGTTATTGGTCTTGTTCTTGTTGTGCCAACAATACTTGTTGTTACACTAGTAGATGAGTTGCTTCTTTTTGCACTTGGTACTACAACAAATCTTGTTGATAGGCTTTTTGTTGAGCTGCTTATTATTGTGCTTGGTATGGTGCTTGCACTTGAGCTTGTTGGGCTTGATATTGAGCTTGTTCCTAAGCTTGACCTTGTTGAGCAACCTGTGTAGCTTGGGTAGCTTGTGTGGCTTGTGCAGCCTATGCGGCTTGTGTAGCTTGTGCGGCTTGTGCAGTTTGTGTGGCTTGTTGTTGTTGCAAAAAAGCTTGAGCTTGTGCTTGGGTAGCTTGTTGTGTGGCTTGTTGTGTTTGTGCTTGTTGGGTGGCTAGATGTCCAACTTGTGTAGCTTATTTATTTTGAAATTGTTGAAGTGCCTTTTGATAGGCTTGCTAGGCTACTTGCAATGTGATGGTATATTGGTTTGGCATGTTTGGTTTTGGTGGTGGAGGTGGAGGATTAAAAATGGTGTGAGATGTTATGATGAGAGTTTGTTGAGGTGGTTGTTGAGGTGTTGTTTGGGTGATGATAGGGGGTTGTGTGATAGGTGGTGCAGTTATTATGATAGTGTGAATATAAAATTCATCAAGCTCCCTTCGGGTTTTTTTTTTTGCTCAGTACCATCCCATGCTTCAAGTAAAAATCATCAACCCTTTTTGATAAATGACCGCTAGCCTTCACCACGTGTCCACTCAATGCTCTTCGAAGGGATTATTTCCTTCACTCTTCTACCAACTCCCGCTATGTTTCCACTTGTCATCACCACACACACTTAAATACTACTTCCCCTTACTTTTGACTTGGGCCCTAATTGTGTGATAGGTAGCCTTCATCCACATATCCTTTGGTGGACCCCACAATAAGCTCCAATAAAAATCACGCTTCCATGTGTCTTACTAAGAAAAGCCTTCAATGACAAGGGGAAGGAATGAACTACGGGCAGGGAAATACTGCCACATGTCTCTTTGGTGAGTACTTCTTCAAAGAAAAGGATGAAGTGAACTTTGGGTTGCGATATGATGTTGTGTGTTCTAATTTCCTATACTAGATGGCGACACTTGTTTGCATGGGACTACACCAGGACCACTACCATCATTCGCAGGGGATGCACCTGGAAGGAGAGCGACCGCATTCTATGTCCCAAGTATTTTTCCATTACAACAGCCAAGGGGAATCATTGCTGCTACATCATTGCTTAGGATACCAGATATTTTTAGTTACTACTCACCAGGTGGTGGGAATGTTCACTATATATACTACTCTTCACTTCTAAAAAGGGGTTCAAAGTTCCAAGTTCCATGAGTTTGAGAATTGCAGAAAATACATAATTTTAGAAAGACACCAGGCCTTTTTACTATTTTAGATTATTGCAAGAACTCACAAACTATGCCATTGTTTAGCCTTTCTATTTTTCTTATGCTATTTGAAAAACTTTATACTATGCCATTGTTTAGAATTTCTATTTTTCTTATGCTATTTGACAAACTTTATACTATGCCATTATTGTTTTGAATGTTCATTTTCAAAACTTCTATAATTTTAATGTGAGAGAAAGTTGATTTGTGTCATCACAAAATTTTGTGGATCAGGAGGTGGGATGAATGTGTTTTGAGGTGGTTTGATCTTTTGAGTGATAGGTGGGATGTTTTGAGTGTTTGTGGGAGGTGGTTACAAACTTTGTTGTTTGATCAAGGCTTGTTGATATGCCTGAAATTGCTACTGTGACAACAATGCTTGTTGTTGGTCTTGTTGTTGTTATGCCAACAATGCTTATTATTGATCTTGTTGTTGTTGTGCCAACAATGCTTATTGTTGGGCTAGTAGATGAGTTGCCTCTTTTTGCACTTGGTACTGCTGCAAAAGCTTAATGATAGGCTTGTTGTTGTGCTTGGTATTGTGCTTGCACTTGAGCTTGTTGGGCTTGATATTGAGCTTGTGCCTGAGCTTGAGCTTGTTGAGTAGCCTATGCAGCTTGGGTGGCCTGTGTGGCTTGTGTGGATTTTTGTTGTTGCAACAAAGCTTGTGCTTGTGCTTCAAAAAAATTTTGTGCTTGTTGTGTGGCTTGCTATGTTTGCACTTATTGGGCAGCTAGATGTGCAACTTGTGTAGCTTGTTGATTTTGAAATTGTTGAAGTGCTTTTTGATAGGCTTGTTGGGATGCTAACAGTGTGATGTTGTATTGGTATTCCATGTTTGGTTTTGGTGGTGGAGATGGAGGATTCAAAATGGTGTGAGATGTTGTGATGAGAGTTTGTTGAGGTGGTTGTTGAGATGTTGTTTGGGTGATAATAGGGGGTTGTGTGATAGGTGGTACAGTTGTTATGATAATCTGAATATAAAATTCATCAAGCTCCCTTCGGGTTTTTTTTTTCCTAGTACCAGACCATGCCTCAAGTAAACATCATTGGCCCTTTTTGATAAATTACCACTAGCCTTTGCCACATGTCTGCTCATTTCTCTTTGAAGGGATTCTTTCCTTCACTCTTCTACCGGCTCCTGCTACGTTTGCACTTGTCATCACTACACACACTTAAACACTGATTCCCCTTACTTTTGACTCAAGCCCTGATCGTGTGACATGTAGACTTCATCTGCATATCCTTTGGTGGACCCAATAGTTGGCTCCAATAAAAATCATGCTTCCACATGTCTTCCTATCGCAAGCCTTCAACAGTGAGGGGAAGGAATGAACTACGAGCTACAAAATACTGCCACGCATCTCATTGGTGAGTACTTCTTCAAAGCAAAGGATGGAGCAAACTTTGGGTTGTGATATGATGTCACGTGTTCTAACTACCTATACTAGATGGTGACACTTGTTTGCATGGGACTACATTAGGACCACTACCATCATTCACAGGGGATACACCTGGAAGGAGAGTGACCACATGCTATGTCCCAAATCTTTTTATGTTAAAATAGCCAAGGGGAATCATTGCTACTACATCATTGCTTAGGATACCTGATCTTTTCATTTACTACTCGCCAAGTGGTGGGAATGTTCACTATATATACTGCTCTTTGCTTCTGAAGAGGAGTTCAAAGTTCCACGAGTTCAAGAATTGCCAAAAATACATAATTTTAGAAAGAGACCAGGCCTTTTTACTATTTTAGATTATTGCAAGAACTCACAAACTGTGCCATTGTTTGGCCTTTCTATTTTTCTTATGCTATTTGATAAACTTTATACTATGCCATTATCATTTTGAATGTTCATTTGCAGAACTTCTATAATTTTAATGCAAGTTTGCTAGCTTAGATCTTTGACTCCTTTTAGTGAATGGGTGTGAAAATTATTTTATCATTGAATGTACTGTTCATACTTAAAATCTTTAATTTATGTCATTCTTGGACATAGCAGATTGCTAAATGGGCCCTTGAATCTATTCCCAAAGGAAAGATTTACCATGACTTTATATATATCCTAGTGCATCACCTTAGTTAGATTTTTTATTTTATATGTCTATTTTTGTTTCCCATTCCAAAAGAAGTCAGCTTTTTTAAAAATATAGAGGTTACTTAGTTTAGCACAATAGGTCCCCCATAAACTAAGTTCCCCACAAAGGGCTATTACCTTGCGAATTTTTGGCATTAACATTTTTTTCTTTTTCCTGACACACTCGATGGGACTTTGCTTAAATGAACCTGATTTTAAGAAGGATGTATAAGCCATCGGCCTGTAACTAGATCCCAAATAGAAAATAACCCTAGTTTATTAGTGTCACCATTAGGGATAGTACAACCCATGACCCAATTAGTGAACATGTTGCTTCCTCTGCCCCTTCCGCTAGCCATGTTGTCCATTGCTAACAGAAATTACATGGCATGGGATGTTGGAAGTCCTCTTGTTGCACCAGTAGTGCCTACCGTTTGGGCCATTATCCCAGTCTCCAACCTAAAAGCTATACCTAAATTTTTTGGAGATGGCTCAAGAACACCATCCAAACATTTGCAAGATGTTGCGAACGTATGTCTGGTACACAAAATTACAGACCAAAATATAGCACTAAGGTTGCTCACTAGCTCTTTCGGAGGTAAGGCACTAGATTGGTACTAGACACTGCAAGAAAACACTATCAATACCTGGGATGAGCTCAGAGATCGTTTCTATCAAATATTTTTGAATGATGGAAACTGGTCCTTGCTATATTATCAATCGTCAGTCAGAAAGTGGGCCCCACACGAAGCCATGGCTGACTTCAATGCCCATTTCCATACAAGCTGGAAGAGAATCCATGTTGATATCCACCCACCGCCTGATTTGGAATTCATGTTCTACCTGAATTCTATCAACCCTGACATCTCCATGATGATCCAATCTTTGGGCAGGACCACACTATCGAATGCCTACTGCGTTGATGTCAAGGTGGAGAATAATTTGATAGCTGAGAAGTTGCCACCCCAACCCATCATTCCCATATTTCTAGAAATATTGGTTCCTACTCAAGAGATTCCTTCTAACAGCATGTTGGATCCTCCTCAATCTATGTACACATATCTAAATGCACCACGGAATGTTGCTTCTACATCCAGTTCTTCAAAGGAAGAGATGAGTGAGTTCAAGGAAATGTTGCAGACTATTGTCAATGAAATAACTATCATAAAAAAAAACTAGGTAGTGCCTTCAAAACCAACTTATCAAAATTACCAAGGTAGAGGGTCTTCTTACCAACAAAATTAGTTCCAAGGAGGAACTCGTACCAATCTGTAGGCACAAACAACAAATCAAATAGTACTAGTGCCTTCTCTACTACAGAGTACTAACCTAAGCTTGAGCAGAGAGCTAACTATGGGGAAAAATAATTTAATTGATGACACCAACCCCCGGTGCTTCCCTTACAATGATTCACATATTCCACGAAACTACCCTTGTGGAAACCTACAACAAAAAGTGGAAAAGTTGTGTAGTCAAGGCGCGACATCAGACCAAGGAGGTTATGTGTATACCTCTTCACAAACGGAAAACACGGTGTTCACCACAAAAATGCAGGGGATGTCATTGGAGAAAAAAGTAGACATCACTCCTAACCATGCATTCTTCTCATGGATGGAAGAAGAAGAGGTGGTGTTCACAAATAATGCATCCACATCAAAAATGCCACATGTGCAGTCTGATTACAA
Source organism: Sequoia sempervirens (assembly GCA_007258455.2). NCBI lineage: Eukaryota > Viridiplantae > Streptophyta > Pinopsida > Cupressales > Cupressaceae > Sequoia > Sequoia sempervirens. Next base: position 182,953 of record VDFB02056867.1, read on the forward strand.
CACTCATTCAAAGAGGTGATTCATGGGCGAACCAGTTATCCCACAACTAGTTAGTCCGTAGCCCAAAGGTGCTTCCAACTAGGTGCGTAGTACCTCTACAGTGGTACCACAATGTCCACCATGAAAGGAGATTGTTATAACAAGAGCTAAGGAGTAGAAGCCCCCAACTTTTCCACTGTTCAATGTGGTGGAAAAATTGAAAAAATCATCCGCTAATGTGTCTCTATGGTTTATCTTATCCATTCTGAAATAGAAGACATTAGTATAGAAGCCTCTCCAAGATGATCCAATCATTGAACCAAAGGAGCAATTTTTCAAAGGAAAGGATGTTGATCAATCATCTCCCACCAAAGTTCTCACAAATAGCATAACAGAAGCCCCTACTGAGGTAAGAGATAATTCGAATCCTAAATCCTTCTTCTTAACTCTCATTATATGGGAGAAATTATTACACAATGTCATGATTGACTCTGGTGCTAGCACCACAGTTATGCTAAAATAGATATATGAGGGTTTAGGGTTCAACTATGAACCTTTAAAAAGAGGAGTGATGCAGCCTGATGGAAAAAAATTTGAAACTGTCAGTCTCATCAAGGACCTTTCCTTATCTCTATTCGCCTACCCTAGCATCACAATGCCGCAAGATACTATGATCATAGATGTTCCCCCCATGTTCGGCCTCTATCTATCTCAAGAATTCACTTTGAAGGTAGGCAGATACTTATCCCTAGATTGGTCACACATGATCCTCAAGACCAAGCGTGGTGCAAAAATAAAGATAGAATCTGAAGCTCTACATTCAGAACATGTGGCTAATGAAGCCATGATCAACTTTGAGGCTGCTCATACTTCTATCACCAAGGAAGAAATGTATTGCGATGAGCTACTGGAAGATGAAAAAGTGACCGGAGATCATACCGATCAAGAAGATGTTCTCTTGAGTGAACATATACATATTGATCCTTTCAAAAACTACCAGACTACCAGGTTGGGCACCTATGTCATCTACGATGAAGATCAAGTACTCTTGAAGGTCGTCAAAGAATCCAAGAGCGGACAATCCACAGAGCTATGAACATTGCACTTCGACAGAGCAAGGTGCAAGATAGGTGTAGGAGCTGGGATATGTTTAATATCCCCACACAATGAAAAAACACTGAGGTCTTTCTGCTTTCAATTCACTTGCTCAAACAATGAAGCTAAATATGAAGGACTAGTGCAAGGTTTAAGCCTTACAGAGCGAATGGGTATCAAGCATCTAATGGTGTTTGGAGATTCTGAACTAGTGGTCAATCAAGTCTGGGGAATTTCTATGGCCAAGAATGTTCGCATGCGATCCTATAGACACCAATTTTGGGACCTGATTGAGGGCTTTAAAGCCTTCAACATTCAAACAGTGCCCAAAAAAAAAATATAGATGTGGATCACATGGCAGCAATCAGATCCTAGTTTGACCCTACCTCTAACCTCATTCACAACAAACACTCCGTACGAGTGATAGTCTGATTATCCATTCTAGACAATGACCAAAGCTAGAAAGTGTTTGAAGTGATGAACACATTGCCTCATTCATCCAGCAATCAGGAGAATTTATTGATGAGCTCCAATCAAAGATCACGAAAGCTTATGAAGGACAAATCATTCAGCTAAAATCCAAAAAGCTTCCAAAGGGATTGGTCACTCTCAAAAATATTTTTGATTGTGATGATGCAAGAAATGACGAGAGGAATTTTGTAGCAGACAAAGGTGACTATGTGGATCTTCATGTCAGAGATGGGAGAAAGCTTAAAGTCGAGAACGATGTCCCACACTACAATAAAGAAAGGAACATTGAATTTTGCAAAAAATATGGAGTGGTGGCTTGGTCATATGATGACCTCAAGGGGTATGATCCCAATATCATCCAACATAGAATAGATCTAGTGGAAGGCGCAAAACTAGTCTGCCAAAACAAGAGGCTAATGAGTCCCAAGATTGAAGTGCTAATGGCGCAAGAATTAACAAATCTAATCCAGTCATGATTTGTCTTCTCAATCAAGCATAGCACATGGGTATCCAATCTGGTCCCACTCCATAAAAAGAATGGAGATATCTAGCTATGTGTGGACTTTAAGGACCTAAATAGAGCATCCCTAAAGGATCATTACCCACTACCTTCAATGGAGTCAATCCTATAGATAGTGGCAGGATTGAAGATGTTTTCCCTATTAGATGGCTTCTCCAATTACAATCAGATCTGGGTCAAAGAGGAGGACCAACATAAAAAAAATGTTCACTACCAAGTGGGGAACATTCACATACACTAAGATGTTGTTCGGCCTCTCAAATGTCGGTAGCAAAATTATTTCTGACTTTGTAGGAATAATTAGGCCAATCACCCTGATGCTGAAAAAGGATCAAACACTTAAATGGACAAAAGAAGCTAGAGAAGCCTTTGAGAAAGTTAAGGATGTTATTTCCTCCACTCCTATGCTGGTCAACCCAGACTTATCAAAGGATTTCATAATGTATGTGTTCAGTAGCAAGTCAAGTATTGTTACTGTCTTAACTCAGAAAGATGATGAGGGCAAGGGAGAACACCTGATAGCATTTCACTCTTAGACCCTAAAGGAATATGAGACAAACTACAACTTTGTAGAGAGGCAAGCGTTCACAATAGTAAAGGGACTCAAGAAGTTCTGACACCTAATCTCTTGCAATAAAGTGACTGTTTATGTCACACATTCCAGTGTGCATGAATACATCATGGAAGGATAAATCACTGAGGAAAGGGCCAATTGGATCACCAAGATACTCAACTATGACATTGAAGTAAATCCTACAAAGACCGTTCAAGGAAGATGACTATGTGAATATCTTGCACATGATGGAGACATGGCCACCGAAGAAGAGCCGCTAGAGCTAGTCCTAACAAATGAATCTGATTATGAAGGCTATTGGCTAGCGGATAGGGTGAGAATAGTGGATATGCACTCATCGAAGGGATCCTATCAAAAGAAATTTTAACGGCGTTCTATTGTGGTGTGTTACCACAGGGAAAGAAAAAAGGATCCTTAGCACTTTCCACAGCAATCCTGTGGGTGGGCATTTCTTTGCAAAGACCATTGCCATCAAAATCATGTGCGCAGGATTAGTCTAGCCGGTGTTATTCAATGACTCCTACTCCTTGGTAAAAACTTGCAAGGAATGTCAATTCTTCGCAAGAAGAAGAAAGAATTCCATAATGCCTCTCAATTTGATAGTGGTTGATGAGCCATTCATATAGTGGGGCCTAGACTTCATCTAAATGATCAACCCAACCTCTAGCATAGGACACAAGTGGATCTTGATGGCCATTGACTACTTCAAAAGATGGCTCGAAGCTATGGCCTTGAAGAATGTGATAGAGGTAGAGATAGTGAACTTCCTTGAGGAAGTAGTGACGAGATTTAGCCCACCCAAAACCATCATCTCCAACAATTCCAAAGCTTTCCTAGGCTCTAAGGTATGTTGATTTGCATCTACGCATGACATATTCATTAAAACATCATCAAACTACTACCCACAGGTGAACAACTTAGCTGAGTCGATGAACAAGAATCTAGTCTGACTCCTCAAAAGGATTGGGTCGGAGCACCAAAGAGAATGGCATAAAAACCTATGAGCAGCGATTTGCGTAGATCGCATAACTCCTATGTCCTCAATATTTCATCATATGAGCTAGTCTATGGAGAAGACGTGCTATTGTCTATTTCCATGAAGATTTTGACACTAAAATTGTTAAAATCTCTGGAGATGGAACAAAATAGCACAATGGAAATGCAGCTAGCTGAATTACTAGAAGTGTAGGAGAAAAGGGGAAAATCCCTAATAGTGATCACTAACCGCCAATAGTTGGTTAAACGGTGGTTTGAGAAGAAAGCGTCCAACCAAGGTCTAAAGTGTGGAGACTTAGTGCTGAATTTTAATGAAAGGGCTGTGAAGTCAAGTTAGCAGGAGAAGTTTGAGAGCCTTTGGGAAGGCCCGTTCAAAATAATTCAATGCAAGGAAAATAATGCATTTGAGTTAGAAACCATGGAAAAAGAAGCTCGAGGAATTCTGGTCAATGGAACTCACCTTAAATTATTTAATTCAACTTGCATATCCTACTAATGTAAATATGTTTATAGTGCTTTTTCCTTTCTTTCCCTTTTGTTTTTGTTGGCCAATCTTTCTTTTTATTCTATGATTTGCGGCAAAGGAAAATATAACGCATTATTGCAGAGAGCAAGGAAAATAAATTCATAGCTCAAAGGAAAGAAAGAATCAAACACCCACATGCAAAATTGAATTGAACACATATATGCTGAAAAGGAAAAGATAACCCACATTATAGAATCTAGAAGCAAATGAAACAAGATGATTGTATAAAGCTATATTTTCATTATATATATATTCTTTAGTATTTACATTTTCAAAATGGCTCAAGGGCCACACTTCTAAAGTATATAGTTATATTATGCTTCCTTTTCATATATTCTATGGTAGAGCCTTTTTTTAGGCATATATACAAAAAAAAAAATCACTGATATGAGTTTCTAAAGAAAAAATAAAAAAATGGGGAGGTCTTCAGTCTATGGCATGAGTGACAGTAATGGACACATCAACAACAACATCCACAATTTCTTCCTCAATAGGGGCATCATCACCAAGAGCAACATCATTCACGGGTGCAATGGCTAGCAGAAAATGGAACACTAGGTTCCTGAAATCCATGTACCAATCAATATCGTAGAATGGCATGACATTGTATATGTAGAAGAAAAAGTGGCAGGCACAAGTGACCCTTTTTTAGTGCTCATTCTGTGACTAGAGGAAAAATCCACTCAGGAATGATAGCCATGACATGACCATGTCCTCTTCACTAAACCTCCTGAGGTCGCTTGCAGTTGGAATGCCTCCACCGAATACAACATTCACCACCACCTCTCTGAGGCTATTCAGGTACTTATTTGGAAAAATTTCTTTAACCAAATGCAGAATCAGTGGCTTGGGAATTCCAAAATCAAGCATAGAGGCAAAAAAGTGCGAGCACACATCAGTGTTAACTTGGTATTTATCCTCGTATTTTAGGAAATCACATCCCAAAACCCATTTCATGGCTATGATAGCTAGTGAGTGCTTATTCTTTTTCATCCTTTTTCAGACGCCTAGTTGAAATCTCACCTAAAAATGTCATATGAGACTTATGAAAAACTAGCCTAATTGGGGTATTCATGCTAGTAGGCACTCTGCAACTATCTTAGAACTATCTCTGCAAACTGCCTAAGTCTAGCCTATGAAAATACTATGCAACTACTAATGCTAAACTGCTAAGCCAATTACCTATTACCAACTATGCTCAAATTACTAAGTGTGATTTTGCTACTACCTAGGTGCCTAATTCTAGAAAAAATGAGGAAATGTGTGATAATTTTCTTACCATAAATGTGATGATAATCAAGTACCAACTTGAAAGTCATGCTAGAGCTTGCTCGAATTTCCCACCCAGTTGCATCTGCTAAGTTTGTCTTGCTGCGTGCAAAACTAATAAGGGCTAATTAATTAACCTATGTTGGTGGTAGTAATCGGTGGTGTTATGCACGACCAAATGCTGAGGTGTCATTCTCTAGGTGTTTTGTGAACTCTAAGGCCGAGCCCATATCTTTTCAAACACTAATCACATCTTTGGATTAATCATTCCTTTTAGGATATTAATTGCCAATGCATACAAACCCTTAAGCTGCTAGCAAATCGTTGGCTCAAGTTCCAAGGAAAATTGAATTGTACAATATAGTTGCTAATTGTAATTATGAGTTTTTTTCATTTAAAAATAGAAAGTGATTCATTTTTCACAAGCCAAAAGGTTAGTGGTACATGCCAAATTAAATTCAAAAGGGTAACTCTCATCTACCACCTTGAGAAAAAATAGCTAAGTATTGCATGCGAAATGTTGAAACACTTAAAAAAAATTTCAAATATCTTATTCAGAGCGAAAGAAATTTCTAGTCCACAACTAGAGCCGAGGTAAAAATTACAAAGAAGTCCAAGCTAAGAAGAAGCTTCCCACAAAGAAAAGATGGAAAAAATTTCATAGAAAGAGGCACAAGGGGAGGCAACATGAAACTTATTTAAAGTTATACGAGTAGCACTAGCCGTCAATGTCTTCGACGACATTTCTTATGCCACGCTTGGTATTCCAGACAAGCCAAAGTGGGAAAACACACGGGAACTAGAGAAGCCCAAAATCTATAGAAACTAGACCCTAATCCAAGAGGACTGGGATAATATTCATGATCCCAATCTTAAAAATAACCCTAAGTCTTTGAGGGAAGCGGCCTATGAAAGAATGAAGGTATCCAAATAGTCACTGTCAATGGCAGAGATGATATGGCTCAATGGGCTCCCACAATATATGTTCCCATCTCTGCACTATTTCCTAGAATTAGTCGATGTGACCATCGAATGTTTCAACCCAAGCACCAACACTATTTAGAGCAAGACTCTGAGTGTGAATATCAGCCCGAGAGCTATCTGGAATATGTTGTGCATCCCTGATCATACCTACAGAAAGGAAAAACTAGAGACATTCACCCCTACAAAGAGGGAAAATATATGGAAAGTAAGGGAAAAGGCTCTATACTTTTATAACAAAGAAAGAAAAAGGATTGAGGCAGACCACTGAGAGCCACCAAAGATCCTGGCGCAACACAGCGCTTTTGATGCAGACTTGTAGGAGGCCTTTTCAATGTTGGTATTTTTTTGTAGTTTGGACACCAACAAGGAAGTACACACATTTCAGTTGGGCCCAAGATTCTAGTTTCACATGAAACTCTCTTTCTTTTGGTATGATTTTTTAGAATACCTTGCTAAGAAGATGATAGAGCAAATAAAGAATTACCAAGCTAAAAGGAAGTTTAGGCTTCCTTCCTTTCTTACCCATATGTTGTTGCATCAAAACCCTGATTTCTTTGATAAGCATGTGAAGTTGTCTATTTTTGACGAAAGGAATAGAAGGAAGCCGGTTTTTTCCTAGACTCCTCTCCTCTCTTCCACTTTTGACTATTATGCACTTTCAGATTATTTCTTGACTTTGACTTTGCAAGACTTGCAAGGAGAAAATGGTATTAAACGGCTCACTAAGATGCAAATAGGTTATATGTAGAACTTCATTCCTAGATGTGACTAGTCTTTTGGAGTGAACTTTACATTCATCCAGATGCAAGGCTTCACCGAGGAACCATTCCAATTTCTGACATGCATTACAAATCAAGTGCTTTCCCTTGAAATGTTCCAGTAGGCATGCATTATTGATGTTACCTTTTGTGGAGGAAAATCCAAGAGGAAGGGATTGATCATCTGTCTGATAAGCTTCAAAACAATGGCCTTGAAAAAGAAGGTGTGTCTGCACTTGCAAGATAAGTTGGCTCATCTAGGGTTGGTAATGGTTTGTGACAAATAGAGTTACAACCCTTTCAGTGATCTACCATATTATCATATCAGAGTAACTCACAATTTTCAACCTTACTGGGAAAAGAGGTGTATCCCGCTAAAGGATGAAGATGAATTATTGGTTGAACTGATCCACATTCATATGGATGACGGTAGATCGCCATGGAATAAATTCTACTTCATTGTGGTAGATTATAATGAGAATCAAAAAATGGGAGCCACCCTATTCAATAAGTTAAGAAAAGAACAAGAGTGGAGTGTGGAAAGGATCAGAGCCTTCTAGGTGTATCACCAAGAGACAAAACAACTAGATGCTCCTTATGGTAGTGTGAAGGATGATGAGCAGTTTGATAAGCTATGGGATGATGAGCATCCTGCTTCCGACTCAAGCACTACCAGGGCTAGTGACTCTGATGAGGAAGAGGAAGAGTAGGTGGAAGAGGAAGCTAAGACATCTACGTTCTCAACTTAGTAAAGGAGAAGGTGCATAGGGAAGCCTACTTATGTTGCTTTAAATGTGTGACTAAATATATCAAGATCCTTGCAGAAACTCACCTAGGTCTCGAAAACAACAAAAGTGTCTTTGTAGCAATAGCTGGAGATTGTAAAGATAGGGGACTCCCCGCCTACTAAACGATAGTGCACAAAAGTTGTCATGGGAGAAGGTTCACAAGAACCTGCCGCAAGAAAAGTGCTCGCAACGAGCCAAGACTTCAAAGTAAGTAAGGAGATAGCAACAAGCAGAGCACCGCCATCATCTAATCAGTAGGTAATGTTCACTACTTCTTTTCTTACTTATCAATCTTTAGTATCCTCTGCTATCTCTGTGGCACCCCTCATTGCAAGTGTCAGGCTTACCTTCTCTATCTCTACTACAATGGTAGTGGAGGGTTTCTCCCAATTCATCCAAACAGGTCCATTTATTTTAACGCCTCTCTGAACCCTGACACCAGCCACTACTTCCCAATCTCTCCTCACCTCTCTTTTTGCAAGCCCAACCGCCATTGATACCCCTATTTCTAATGTTGTCTTGGGTCTGACCCACTATTCCCAACAAACAGACTCTACAATGACTACCCCATCACCGCAGCTACCAATGAGCCCTTCTGCTGATTCACAAACTGAATTTTGGCAGGTTTCTTATTTCTCCTTAAAGACTGTAAATCTCCAACCAAAGAAGACACAAGGGCCTACTACACTTACGTTCCCTTTTTCCCTACCTCATGATGCAGCTATTGTAGGTGGTCTAGGTCAATCACCAATCCAATTCATAACCCAAGGAGAAGCCACAAAGGAAGCGCAAGCCCTCAGGATCTAGAAGTGAAAAGAAAAAGATGACAAAAGGGAGGTGGAGCCAAAGGTATATACTGTATACAATGAGGCACATGAAATGCTGAATTTTGCAACCATGTATCCAAAGGTGGTCAAACCACAAGGGGAGATGCTACTAGATGATTACAAGATGTATGTTGTGGGACTTGATCTGAGAGTAGCTAGACTGTAGGACAAGGTAGAGTTCATGGAGGAAACACAGTGGGTGGTGACCATAGACTTTCTCCAATCCGGCCGCCAGCTAAAGAAAAGGGAGGAGCAGCTAAAGCTTGTGCGGGAAAGGGTCAATTTCCTAGAGATGAGGGAAAAATAGTTGGAAGTAGAAGTTGTGTGCTTATCAGAGAAAGTTTAGGCAATAGAGTTGGAGTGGAATAAACTCTAGGAGGAACTCACAAAGTCCCAATCCATGGATCCCACTCTAATCAATGAGCTGCAGATGAAGAACCGAGAATATTAGAGCCAATTGGCCCTAGAGGAGTAGAGTCTACAACAAAAGGATGAAGAGCTAGCATTTCAGCACACTCAACATGAGAAAAAGATGCAAGAGAAAGAGGTATATTTTGAGGCCCAAAAGGCCCAATTGGAAAAGAAGCTTCAAGAGATGAAGTCTTCTCTTCACACAAAGTTGGAAAACCACAGCCGGGTTGAGGAAAATTGGTCCAAAAAGCTAAGCAACATCGAGGGAATATTTGCATCCACAAATAGTATAATTACAGAATTGACAGAGGATGTCACCTCGAGGGATGTAGAGATTTCCCTTCTAAGGAATGCTCCCTAGGCCCCTGATGCTCAGCCAGACGTCATCCCAGTAGCTCAACAGCTATATATTTCATACTAGGAAAAGGTTAAGGCCTTCTGCCTAACACTATAGCCAATGCTCTGATATATGTCAAAGGCACCAATCTTGAGCCAGGAGGTCCATAGAGCCATTGAACATTTTCTACAATTCATCATGGAAAGGGTCACCTAAAGCAAAAAAATTTCTAAATAAGCTATACATGGTTTCTAATGAAAATTTAGCAAAGGAAGGGATCGAGGATCAGAATGTTGTTGCCAAGATGGCAAACAAATTCATCCATTTCCACTCGGCCATCCTACATACTAATTCCTATGCAACTACCTTGAACCAGACTATGGATAGCATGTAGGAAAAATTTTCCCAGCTAACTAAGATGGGAATGCCGTCCCTGCTTTTTGAAGATGGGTCAACCACCACAGCTAAGAAAATTGCTAAAAAATTAGAAAAGAAGGAGTAAGACCCAACCACTTTCCAGAGTTTCAAGTAGCCTCCTACCATAGCAGACATTGAAGGTGTCATTCATCTGGTTGTGTGACTACTTTTCCAATGCGAGGCAAGGATCAGTTTTCCTAAGGTGCTACCTTATAAAGAAATGCTTAATCTGAGTGGAGCATAGGAGAATCTGCGCGATATATCAAGACCATCCGAGGCTGACTGGCTGCCTCTATAGGCCACCCTTTCTAAACTCTGAATCCATCATCCTATGGATGGCACTCTGGTTTGTGAGCCATAGAAAATTTTGGGTTTCTTGTTCCTCAAGTGAAACGCCCCTAGTAGTCGCCAAAAGCTATGAATATAAAATTCATCAGGCTCCCTTCAAGTTTTTTTTTTCTAAGTACTGGCCCATGCCTCAAGTAAACATCATCTTCCCTCTTTGATAAATGAATTCCAACCTCTACCACATGTCTGCTCAGTGCTCTTCAAAGGGATTATTTCCTTCACTCTTCTACCAGCTTCCACTATGTTTCCACATGTCATCGCCACGCATGCTTAAAGCTTGCTTCCCCTTACTTTTGACTCAGGCTGCAACCTTGTGACACGTAGCCTTCATCTGCATATCCTTTGGCAAACCCCATAATTGGTGCTAATAAAAATCACACTTCCACATGTCTCCATAGCACAAGCATTCAATGGCAAGGGGAAGGAATGAACCATGAGTTGTAAAATACTACCATGCGTCTCTTTGGCGAGTACTTATTCAAAGCAAAGGATGAAGTGAACTTTGGGTTGCGATATGATGTCGTGTGTTCTAACTGCCTATACTAGATGGTGACACTTGTTTGCATGGGACTACACCGGGACCATTGCCATCATTCGTAGGGGATGCACCTAGAAGGAGAGCAACCACATGCTATGTCCCGAATCTTTTTCTGTTACAATGGCCAAGGGGAATCACTTTTGTTGCATCATTGCTCAGGATACTAGATGTTTTCAGTTACTACTCGCCAGGCAGTGAGAATGCTTGCTATATATACTACTCTTGGCTTCTAAAGAGGGGTTTGAAGTTCCAAGTTCCATGAGTTTGAGATTATTGTAAGAACACCAGGCCTTTTTACTGTTTTAGATTATTGTAAGAACTCACAGACTGTGCCATTGTTCGGCCTTTCTATTTTTCTTATGCTATTTGATAAACTTTATACTATTCCATTATCGTTTTGAATGGTTCATTTGTAGAACTTTTATAATTTTAATGCAAGTTTGTTGGCTTAGATCATTTCTTTGACTCCTCTTTTCAGTGAATTGGTGTGAAAATAATTTGATGTCATTGAATGCACTATTCATGCTTAAAATCTTTAGTTTCTATCATTCTTAGACATAGCAGATTGCTAAACAAACCCTTGAATCTATTCCCAAAGGATAGATTTATCGTTCCTTTATCTATATCCTAGCACATTTCCTTAGTTAGATTTTTATTTTATATATCTACTTCTATTTCCCATTCCAAAACCCTAATTATAGAAGAAGTCAGCTTCTTTAAAAACTTGGAGGTAACTCAGTTTAGCACAATAGGTCCCCCATAAACTGAGTTTCTCACAAAGGGTTGCTACCTTGCCAATTTTTGGAATCAACAGATAGGTCCTTGGGAGACTATATTTATAGATGGTGCAGCAATAGATTATGTCATTTGGGATGGTGCCACCTGGTGTTGCAATATCGGTGGAATGATCAGAGGATTTGGTACATTGATTTGATTTATGATTGGGAGATTGTTTTCATTTTTTTTATTAAGGATGGGTAAAGGGGGTTTCCCTAAACTGAGGATTGGTGTGGATGTTAGTGATAGGGGGGAAATGGTGCAAAGATGGGTGGTGTGTTCCCTTGATCAAATGATGATGATGAGGGATCAAAGATTCCCCCTTGTTCAAATAGTCCACCTTCTCCTTGTGAGGTCATGAGGAGAGAGACTTGTGTGTTAAGAGGATATGTCGATGTTGTAGAGAAGGTGGATGGGTTATTGGTGTCATGAAAGACAAGCAGAACGTATGGGTGTTTCGAATCTTGAGGGACAAATTGACCCAAGATGGTGTTTGTATCCAAGTCTTGGTTGTTTACAAGGGGATGTGTTTGAAGAGCATGAAGCAGTGAACTCCTCTTGTTGATAATAGGTTGAGTTGGAGCAAGGGATGATGTAGGTTGTGGTATGGGTTGAATGATGTTCTAAAAGGAGGGTTTGAATGAGACTGGTGGCATAATCCCAAGAGGTTTCTCCACAATAGTGGTTACATCATAATCAAAATGGATTTTAGCCCCTTCTTTTGCTAATTCTAGCATGTATTGTGAAGGATTAAGTCTCATCATTGCATTGGAAATTTTGTGAGTCTTAGGATTTTGGACCATTTTTATGATTTCATCTTGAGTCATTCCTAGGACATTGTTGGTAATATCCTCCACTTGGCAACCTTCCTCTTGAGTATCTTGTGGAAGTTGAGGAAGATTGAGTGGGGGATTGCTGGATCCAATGTGATCAATTTCAAGAGCAGTTTGACTCAAGTCAGTTGAAGTGGATGTTTCTTTGTTTGTTTCCATGTTCTTTTTGTGTTGAGATCTAGTTTGGACCATAAAATAAGGATAAATTTTCAAGAATGTGGGAGGTGAACCTCTAATTCCTTATATTGATCTAAACTTTAGGTACAAAAAAGAAAGTCTAAGATGTTAAGGATCAAAGGATGGTGATGATAAAATGAAAGATGGGTGATGTGAATGATTGAACTCTTAAGAAACCTTGAAGGAGATAATAGACTTTAGGACTTTGTATTTTGGATTTTGGATTTGATTTGGATTTGATAATGAACTCATAAACTCCAAGAGGTTAGATGTTGTCTTAGAATAAACTTGTCCACAAGGTGATAATTTAACTAAGTTTATGAAGAAGGATTCATCTACACACACCTAGTCAAACAAGATGATTTTGACTTGATTTTCCAAAATTCTAGTATGAAGGATTTTTCCAAGATTTCAAGATTTGTTTGTGAGATGGGTTTGATTTGATGTTCGAGGATGGATGAAAGTGATGATTTTGATCCTAAGTGAATCTAGAGAGAATTTTGTTTACAAGACCTTAGTATTGAAGAACATGATATACTTCCTATGTGAGAAACTCAAACCTTTGAAAGAGATTTGGATTTTGACAATAGTAAAATGAATACAAATTGGGATTTTTCTTTGATGCACATTTGTAGAAATTAAAGACCAATCTCTCTCTAAATTTGTAAAGTGTTGAAAGACGTTTCTTGAGAGCTGTTGGACTAAGACTTTTAGACTTTAGTTTCTAGATGTTGATCTTATGGGAAATCATTTGAAAAAAACACATGTGAGGTTCAATTTGTCCTTTATCTTTGCGTAATGAGTCCTTTTTACCACAAACACTTTCTTGCTTAGTTTTTCAAACTAAATGTCTAATGTCCCAATTTATTTTCATCCCACAAAGTCCATTACGTGGAAATCAAGAAATTCAAGTCAATAGTTCTCTAATGTTGACTTTAGTAAGAGAAAATTGAGATATAAATCCAAATCCTTAGAAGCCTCTAAGGATTAAATTCCTAGGGACAAGCAATAACACTTGGATTTTTCAAAGGTATTTTCTCCGCCTAAGGGGTTTTAAATTCTGATGATCTTGTTGAATGTTTGTTTTCCAATTTTTTAGATCCAATCAAAGTGTTTTGATTCAAAAATGATGCACAACCCTAGGATAGAAAGACACAATATTTGTTGAATTCCCACTTGGATAAACCAGTTACGCTTATTATTAGCGGATGATAAGAAGCTTGACCACACTAGCTCCCCTCCATGGCACACACTTTGCAGGTCAGCCAAGCTTCAGTTCTCATGAATCTCCCATGACGAACTTCTCATCTCTACTAAGAGACACAAAGATTTGTGGATGGCTTTAGAACAATCATTCTTGCACCAACAAATAGTAAGTATTTTGGCCTCTATACAAATTGGTTCTTAGTCAAGGTGATCAGGGACATGGCACCTTGGGAGCATCCAAAAATCCACTAAAGGCTTTAATCAATCCTACTAGGGTCTCTTATAATTTTTACAATAGTACCCTATTCTGAAAGACACTGTACGGCTAAGGCCTACATACCATGAGGACTTGACAATTTAGTCTTATCCATTTGTATACCAGCCTGAGTGAAAAATTGGTTGGAGTCACCTTTGAATTGGTCTTAGGTAGGCCCCTCTAAAGGTAAACAATACCAAGCAAGCATATATGTAGTTTGATCAATCTTTTTCTGCATGAACAAAGAGAGAACACGTGTGATATACTTAACTCACACTAGCAAGATTTGTTCAATTTTAAGAAGCCCAAATTGAAGTGTGGAGGCAATCTTTTAGACAACCTAATATCACCAAAAGAATTTTGATTCTCAAGATCACCATGAAGCAGGAGAGAAGTGCATATGCCTTTTAAATGATATTAATTTGTAAAAAAGATTACAAAACAAAGAAGACACATGTTCATTTTAAACCTCAAAAGTAGTAATGGATTCTTTTTATAGCACCAAGATGAAATGTTTGGAGTTGTTTACTCAATTCTTAAATCCAAGACCAACTCTAGTAAGTTCCTAATGTTCTTTTTAACACTTTGATTGCTCTTTTTAAAACCCAAACAAAATTTATTTGAGTCCTAAAGTTGAAGATAGCAATATCCTTTAAAATGGGATTATAATTGTTCCCAAAGTGTTTAAAAACACTTGTTACAATCATGTGATAATGCCATAAGAAGCCTTTCCTTCATTTCCTCCTTTCCTTCTTAATCACCTTCACCCTACAAAAGTTGATTAGCCTATAGAAAATAGAGCCACAAGTGAGGTTAAAAGTCAAAGGTGATCAATATAAAAAGCACATGTTAAAACAAAACTGAAAAGTGAGCTTTTACCCAACTCTAGTGTCGAAATCCATGGAGGCATCATTGTTTGGAGAATTTAGTGCTGCTCTAGTGAGGTTAGCATCACTCTGTGGAAAAACAAAGACTATAATTGTGTCACTATTTCTCTCCAGCATCACTCTTTGGAGTTTGTCAGATCCAATCATGAGTAGAATTATTGCAGCATCATGTTTTGGAGCAGCGATAACGTCGCTATATAGCGACACTAGACTAATAGCATTGTTGTTTGACCTTCTCAACATTGTTGTTTCTTGAAAGCACATAAATTTGAAAAAAGAAACAAAATTTGACAAAAAAATGTGTTAATTTTGAAAGGTGTGCCCTCCTTCTAGCGTTAAAATGTGAATGCTTGGTCTAGACCTGCTCAAACATGATCAAACAATCCAATGTTAGTCAATAAACAAGTCTAAAACAATCATTCCCCATGCAATTCATTTAAACACAATGAACAAGAAACAAAGCAAAGTTAATCAAATGAAAGCTACTAAATCTTATTCAAAACATTCAAACTAGTATCCCATGGGGGAATTGATGCTACTTTGATGTGGAAAGTAGCCCTTTCCTAATTCCTTGCAAATCTTTGATGAACTTGATGATGATTGTATGCTATAAATGACATGTTGGAGGACAAGTCCTTTTGGAAGGGAGAATTCAAATTGATGGAATATTCCAAAGAGATGCCATTTTTGAATGGAAATAGGAGAATTAATAAATAAAACAAATTGATTTATATGTGCAAGTTGAAAAAGCTAGAGGATTTGAGGATTATAGTTAGAGTTAATTAGGATTTAATTAACTTTAGATAGAATTAGTTGATATGACATTTGATTTAGATTTTTAGATTTATTTAAATCAAATGAGAGGAAAAATGAACATTAGTATTAGATAAAGTTTGAATTATTTAATTAAGTGAAGAACATTATATTTAAATCAAATAAAGGTTAATTTATTCAATTTAAAGGAGATGACTTTAGGATTTAATTAAATAAAATGATATATTTAATCAAAAGAGGAACATTAGGATTTGATTAGATAAAATTGATTTATATAATCAAAGAGGAATTATGATTTAATCAAATAAAGTTGATTTATTTAATTAAAGGAGGAATCTCAATGAATTAATTAAATAAGGATTATTCAATTAATTGGTTAGTAAAGAAGTGGTTCAGAGAGAACTGATGTTAGTAAATCAGGATTGAGTGAATGATATCAATTAGGATAATTTGAATGTCTACAGATAGGCCCTATGATTATGTAGAATACTTGTCTTAGGTCATTAATACATCCCTTGTTGCCATTAAGAATAACAATGATGCCATCAACTTCAAGCATTATTCTCTGCTCATGCATATGATACTATATGAAGGACAAGCAATGTGAATGTGGGAAGAGGAGATGAGAATCAGGGATTTGGATAGTGATGAGAATTATAGACCAGTGTAGATGTGGATGTCCATATGG
The DNA here is from genome assembly GCA_007258455.2 of Sequoia sempervirens. Classification (NCBI taxonomy): domain Eukaryota; kingdom Viridiplantae; phylum Streptophyta; class Pinopsida; order Cupressales; family Cupressaceae; genus Sequoia; species Sequoia sempervirens. Next base: position 199,389 of record VDFB02056867.1, read on the forward strand.
GATAGTAGATGTGGGAGATCCCACTATTTATATTTTGAGGAATATATTTGTCAAACCCTTGTACACATTACTTGGCCATAAATGTGACTACAATTTTTCCTTTGAAATATAGAGGTTCCTCAGACCAAAGAGAAGGGCCCTGAAGGAAAGATAAGCCACAATTGGGGCCATTGGTAAGCATTTGAGGATTGTACTATAATTAGCATATATGAGTTCAAGGTAGCTCCATTCTTACTGCCTAAGATTGTGCCAGATAGGGTTGCATACCTTGAGATTGTAAGGCAATTGGCCTATTCAGCCTTCATGCACCTCAAAAGCTATGGAAGGAAAACTTTTATGCCTTCTACTCTATGTTTTGGTGACTTTTCCATCATTGTTGATAAAGGGTATGAATCAATTGGTAGAAAAATAGATTATTATGGCTCACCATTGGGAAACAAGAGGGGGAATTTTGACCCAAAGCACTTTATTTATGATTCCAAGATCTCATAGAGACTGAAAGGATATGAACATGAATTCTTCATGGATGATGTCATTAGGAATTATGATGAAACTCAAGTGATGATGAGGAAGGTTGATTACAACAAAATAGTTATCGATGAGGGCTAGAGAAAAAGAAATAATCCATTATATGTAGAAGTTTTTCATGAAATACAAGACCCTATGGAAAGGACTGATCAATTGATCTTACATGAAGAAGAATTGACTAAAGATGTACCTCTCGTAGCTTTTAAAAGAAGAAGAGATACTGGTTCTAGGAAACAAGTTGAGAACATAGTTCCTTTAAGTCATTTATCACCATAGCCTACTCCAGAGGTCTTTTCAGCTAATACTCGTTGGAAAAACAAGGATAGACAACTAAGAGGGGGGGTTGAATCAATTGTCATAGATTATTTAAACTTTTCCAACTTAACTTAACTTAATCTCAAATCTGATGCATGAACAATAAACCATAAACAATCAACACATCAAAAACACATAGAACACTAAGATTTTTACGTGGAAACCTTGTTAGGGGAAAAACCACAGTGGATGTTAGTTCACAATATTATACCCTATTAAAAGCATAGAGAAGAATAATGGGAATCCACATGCATTCAAGCACACTGCCTAGAGCTCACTACTCAAATACAAGAGGGCTCACTTCCCAAAGAAGAGAAATAAAGATTAGATCTGTAGGGTATAAATTGAGAAAATAGCTTCTCCAAAACCCTAATTATAGTTCCAATTAAGCACATAAATACTCCTTCACACTTCGCTCAAACTTCTTCACACTCTGCTTTGCAATCAAATGATTAGAACACTATTCACACATCTACACTTTCTCTGGCATACATTTACTCTTATGCACTCTACACTTTTCTCAAACAATCGCTCTTATATATCTGTAAAATGAATTTCATCAACAACTTCGTCGACCAAAAGAAATATGAAAATATAAAACATATATGCAATGTCAGCCCTAATTTACAATTAAATTTTTAATGTGAATCAAACACCATTGGCCAATATTATGTTGTGGCCCAAAAAAACATCCTCGAGCATGCAAAACATTTAAATTTTAATCTCCAAGGTTCCACAACACATTACAACCACCATGTCGGCCAAGAATATGAAAACCCGAACACACATGAGAAAAATCTTTGACCAAAAACACACTGATCAATGCGGACATGCCACAAAGATAGAGAATGGTCTAGAAGCATCCACAAGAAACAAGAACAAACAAATAAACATCCACAACAACTGAAATTACTAGAATCACATCAACTTCACTTAGGAATACTAACTGAAACCACATAAAAATTGTCAGAACACAACTATTCATAACACAATCAAAACTTCACGTGGACCTCTAAAACTTCTGGTGGATAAACTAGATACTCTCATAAATAAACCCTTTATTCCACAATGATTGATCATTAACGTACTGAGCAAGACACCTTCATGACTTTCACTGTTCCACTAGCAACCTACAGCTCTTTCTTTAAAAAATTTCTCAATATCCTCAACATATACAACCTACAATACATCAATGTTAATAGTGTTGACATCAATGACAACCACATATTAGTAACACAATCACAACATCCAACAATCTCCCCCTTTGGCTTTGATGGCAACACATGATGTGAAAAACACCATCAATGCAACTCTCAATCAACACTTACTTCCCCTTAGATTCTGACTCTTCTTCCTCAACTTCTTCTACATGAACTTCACCCCATAAGGATCTTCTCCCCAAATAATTCATAGCTTTTCACATGACTCTTCTCCCCCTTTGAAATCAATGGAAAATATAAACATTATCTTCCCACATACAAGCTTTGAACCACATATATGCACATTTGACTACTCCCCCTAAGTAGTAGCCACGGAAACATAAATCTAGATCAGAATATAGCTTTGAAGCATATGGATTGATGCAAGTAAATTCATCTCTAGTTCATATCAGGAGGGGTAATCACCCTTAGCATCCCTCTGAGATACTAAAAAGTATCCTTTGGAAATGGCTTGGTGAAAATGTCTGCAACCTATTCTTTGGTAGGAACATACTCCAATCTGACTTCTTTCTCATTCACTTTCTCCCTCAAAAAGTGAAACTTAATTGATATATGCTTGGTCTTAGAGTGTAGCACTAGATTCATCGATATGTTTATTGCAATTGATTTATCATAGTATATGGTAATAGGTTCATCATATACTACTTTGATATCTTTCAGCATCTATTTCATCCACATCACTTGAGTATAATTACTTGCAACAGCAATATACTCTGCCTCAATGGTAGATAAGGAAATGGAATTCTGCTCTTTGCTCAACCAAGACACTAGCTTCTTCAGTAGGAAGAAAGCACCACCACTAGTAATTTTCCTATCATCTACATCTCCTACCCAATTGATGAGGGCACAACCCGAGACACAGAAAATAACCCACAACAAGAGAATAATTTTATTATTAAAAAAAAATTGATCTTCTTACATGCAGAGGATCTCAATCCCCAAGTTCTACAACGCATGCAAGTTACAGAGAGCTATAGAATAACCCTTTCGCAATATGTGAGCTTGTTCCACAAAAAGTTACCCAAAAATTAGAAACCTGCCCATAAATAGAGCTCCTCATTAGTTTGGAGCCAAAACAACATTCAATTTGAGTTTAGGCAGTTTGGCGCCAAAAATTTACAACATGAAGTTCAAATTTCAAAAGAGCATTTGCAACTGTATCTTCTAGAAAGTGTGCCAACTTCGCGGGGCCATAACTTTCGATCCAGGACTTCAATTCGTGAACCATTCGAACCGTTGGAAATGTCTCGAAGTCAAGAACGCACTTGAAATCTGCTACGCCGATTTTGGCAAGTTTTGGGGCCGATCCGGGAGCTCTAAGTGCCTCAAATCTAACTCGGAAGATTTTCAGGTGCAAATCTGGGAAACTAAAACTGCAATATCTTTCAACCCATGAACCAAAAATAAAAACCGTAAATTGGTAATTTCATTATGATGAAAAGGGTATCCAAAAATGTAAAAACATCTAAAAATCGAGAAACTTGAAATTTAACTATTTTTGGGTGATGCAAGATTTCCCTTACACCACTGGATGCTCCTGCATCAGACACCCAGGGTAATTTGAGAAGTGACCCCGTCACATCTTAGATAGTTGAGGAAAACCCAACCGGTCAACCGCTACCTTAGATAGCCAGGATGAATCTTCCACAGGCCTTCCTCTCCATTTCACCAGATATTCTTCATACTGCCTGTTTCTCGTACTCCTTCCCACATGACTATCCAAGATTGCTTCAATCTCCTCCCTTTCTGAAGTAGGTGTTGGAATGTCATACTGCCCAATTGCTAGTGCTTCCTTCGTTCCACCTTCATGATACTCTGTCAAATCTGAAATGTTGAACACAGGGGAAATGTTGATTCCATCAGGCAACTCTACCTCATATGCATTCCCTAAATCATGCTTCTTCAAAATCTTATAGGGACCGAACTGGCTACATCTTCAATTTGTTATATGTTCCCACGAAACCTTTCTTTCCCTCCATTGGTTATGCTTTACATCACCAATCTGAAACTCCTTATACCTCTTCGATGCGCCTTAGCCTTATCTTGCATATTCATCTTGTTAATATGTTCTCTTATCTCATCTATATCCTTGATGTGTTCTGCAAAATCTTGACCCGGCACTTATTTTCTTCTCTTGTTACATCTTCCTCAATGATGCGGGTTGTTACGGGGCTACCTCAGGTACACAATCTAGAATGGCGATCTACGGTCGCTACGTTGGCCGAGAATTGTTTGTAAGAAAATTTACATGCGAGGGTAAGATCAAGTCCCATCCCTTGGGTTTATCTCCTACCAAACATCTTAGTAGGTTACCCGGACTCTTGTTAACAACCTGCCCATTTGTTTCAGGATGATGTCTTGAGCCGAACTTCAACTCTTTGTCTTAAGCTTCTTCCACAAGGTCCTCCAAAAGTACCCACAAATTTGGTGTCATGATCTAAAACAATACTCTTTGGCAGACCATGTAGCCTCACCACCTCTTTGAAGAACAAGTCAGCAATGTGGACTGCATCATGGGTCTTCTGACATGGAATGAAATGTGCCATCTTCGAAAACCTGTCAACTACCACAAATAATGAATCATTCCCTCTTTGCATCCTTGGCAAACCAAGAACAAATTCCATACTTATATCCTCCCAAGGCCTCTTTGGTATAGGTAAGGGCTAATATAAGC